>JARQOC010000001.1:609472102-609520480 GCA_033576535.1 Allobates femoralis
ATGCGGAAATGTATACCAGAATGGAGATATATATACCAGGATGGAGACATGTTATACCATGATGGGAGATCATATATACTAGAATGGGGACATACAGTTAGGGCCAGAAATATTTGGACAGTGACACAAGTTTTGTTATTTTAGCTGTTTACAAAAACATGTTCAGAAATACAATTATATATATAATATGGGCTGAAAGTGCACACTCCCAGCTGCAATATGAGAGTTTCCACATCCAAATCGGAGAAAGGGTTTAGGAATCATAGCTCTGTAATGTATAGCCTCCTCTTTTTCAAGGGACCAAAAGTAATTGGACAATGGACTCCAAGGGCTGCAATTACCTCTGAAGGCGTCTCCCTCGTTAACCTGTAATCAATGAAGTAGTTAAAAGGTCAGGGGTGGATTCCAGGTGTGTGGTTTTGCATTTGGAAGCTGTTGCTGTGACCAGACAACATGCGGTCAAAGGAACTCTCAATTGAGGTGAAGCAGAACATCCTGAGGCTGAAAAAAAAGAAAAAATCCATCAGAGAGATAGCAGACATGCTTGGAGTAGCAAAATCAACAGTTGGGTACATTCTGAGAAAAAAGGAATTGACTGGTGAGCTTGGGAACTCTAAAGGCCTGGGCGTCCACAGATGACAACAGTGGAGGATGATCGCCGCATACTTTATTTGGTGAAGAACCCGTTCACAACATCAACTGAAGTCCAGAACACTCTCAGTGAAGTAGGTGTATCTGTCTCTAAGTCAACAGTAAAGAGAAGACTCCATGACAGTAAATACAAAGGGTTCACATCTAGATGCAAACCATTCATCAATTCCAAAAATAGACAGGCCAGAGTTAAATTTGCTGAAAAACACCTCAAGAAGCCAGCTCAGTTCTGGAAAAGTATTCTATGGACAGATGAGACAAAGATCAACCTGTACCAGAATGATGGGAAGAAAAAAGTTTGGAGAAGAAAGGGAACGGCACATGATCCAAGGCACACCACATCCTCTGTAAAACATGGTGGAGGCAATGTGATGGCATGGGCATGCATGGCTTTCAATGGCACTGGGTCACTTGTGTTTATTGATGACATAACAGCAGACAAGAGTAGCTGGATGAATTCTGAAGTGTACCGGGATATACTTTCAGCCCAGATTCAGCCAAATGCTGCAAAGTTGATTGGACGGCGCTTCATAGTACAGATGGACAATGACCCCAAGCATACAGCCAAAGCTACCCAGGAGTTCATGAGTGCAAAAAAGTGGAACATTCTGCAATGGCCAAGTCAATCACCAGATCTTAACCCAATTGAGCATGCATTTCACTTGCTCAAATCCAGACTTAAGACGGAAAGAAGCACAAACAAGCAAGACCTGAAGGCTGCGGCTGTAAAAGCCTGGCAAAGCATTAAGAAGGAGGAAACCCAGCGTTTGGTGATGTCCATGGGTTCCAGACTTAAGGCAGTGATTGCCTCCAAAGGATTCGCAACAAAATATTGAAAATAAAAATATTTTGTTTGGGTTATGTTTATTTGTCCAATTACTTTTGACCTCCTAAAATGTGGAGTGTTTGTAAAGAAATTTGTACAATTCCTACATTTTCTATCAGATATTTTTGTTCAACCCTTCAAATTAAACGTTACAATCTGCACTTGAATTCTGTTGTAGAGGTTTCATTTCAAATCCAATGTGGTGGCATGCAGAGCCCAACTCGTAAAAATTGTGTCACTGTCCAAATATTTCTGGCCCTAACTGTATATATCAGTAGAAGGACTATATATACCTATAGATAATTTGCATATCCCTCGCTACACTCGTACCCTCCCGCATTCCTGAAATTCGGGGTAGGGGAGGAGTATATTTGAGAATTAAAGTGTGTCGCTTCTCTATTATATTCACGTCTTCATCCCGGAGTACGAGGAGTCTCGCGTCTCCCACTCCTTCCAGAAACAAGAAAACTTTGATTCTCCTCCTCGGCCCCCTCCGCTCCATTATAGTAACTGGTCACGTGATTGTGGAAATTATAGCGCTGTCACTTCAGGATGGTAACGATTGTCATTTCTAGGGAGGAGGAAACTTTCTTTTACTTTCAATCTTTGGAAATGTCGCATTATTAACAGTTTGGTTTCTCCAGGATCAGAGGGACAATCACTGTTGATAGATTAAGATGCAATCCCCTAATATTCTGACAGCAGAGAAGTGCGTGTTCAATGCACTAAAGTAATTAGATGAAACACTTGATTTGCAAAGCAAAATTGCTATAATCAATGGTGAAAGTGATAACGTGCAAACAAGCTACATCCAAGAGTACAAATCAGAGTTACATAGGAGCAGATAAAGCTATAGAGAGAGATACAACCACAGGTGGCTATTCCATATATACCCCAAACAAGACTATGGGTAGTAAGACGTCTCCTCTGTAGCTAAATGCTGCATCTACAACATATATAGCAGAACCCCATGTACCTGAACCACAGGGGACAGCCCATCCACACCCCAATGTGCAAAAACCTCCCAAATAAAATATTTGTACAATAAAACATCAATGGAGGCAATGGCCAAGGTCTGGGGAAAGACCAGAGTATAGTGGATGTAAGCAAAAACAACAGGTAAAATTCAGCAGGTCATTCCCAATGTTTAATGGTGAAACCACCCGGTGTCAGGGAAGAGCCCCGTCACGTGTTTCGTCTCCACCTGACTGCAGCTCATCATCCTCATCAGGGTCTCCACCTGACTGTAACTTGTCGTCCTCATCAGGGTCTCCACCTGACTGTAGCTTGTCATCCTCATCGGGGTCTCCACTTTACTGCAGCTCGTCGTCCTCATCAGGGTCTCCACCTGACTGCAGCTCGTCATCCTCATCAGGGTCTCTACCTGACTGCAGCTAGTCATCCTCATCAGGGTCTCCACCTGACTGCAGCTCGTCATCCTCATCAGGGTCTCTACCTGACTGCAGCTAGTCATCCTCATCAGGGTCTCCACCTGACTGCAGCTCATCATCCTCATCAGGGTCTCCACCTGACTGCAGCTCATCATCCTCATCAGGGTCTCCACCTGACTGCAGCTCATCATCCTCATCAGGGTCTCCACCTGACTGCAGCTCATCATCCTCATCAGGGTCTACACCTGACTGCAGCTCATCATCCTCATCAGGGTCTCCACCTGACTGCAGCTCATCATCCTCATCAGGGTCTACACCTGACTGCAGCTCATCATCCTCATCAGGGCCTCCACCTGACTGGACCCTCCCAATACTGTAAATTTGTACATTTTGGCACAGCATTTCATTGTGGCAGCCTAAGGCGCACCTGTGCAATAATCGTGGGTCTACTCATAATCTTGATATCCGAGGTGGATGGATTATCTCGGCAGAGAAGAAGCGCTCACCAACAGAAATATAGACATACTTGTGAACGATATATGAGAGGAAAAGATCTTTTGTGAACATAGAAAAAGTCTTAGATCTTTCTGTTCAACTCATGAAAAAGGGAGAAAAAACAAAAGTGTTCTGCTTATATTTTTGTACCGAATAGTTCAAAATACTTCTAAGACCTTCTATGAATGACGCCAGTAATGCAACCAAGTGAACTCTGAAAACTTTTTATCACTTCTTCCATTACAAAGTTTTTACTTTTGAAGTCGAAGAATTGATGTGGGGCCTCGATTCCAGCGCACCTTCCCAACTTCGGGTGGGTGAAGCTTCTCCGCAGACGTGATGTGAAGTGACAGATGTGTAGGGAAAACACTGAACACATCACAAGGAATTAGGTAGAGACAGAACGAGGAGGAGATATAAAAAGATCTTCTCTGTTGTCACTTAATGTCTGAGTCATGTTCCTGCTGCCGAGCACAGATGTTGGGAGGACTCGCCCTTTATGTATTATTTGGTGTAGACTCTCATCATGGTGGAAATATACTGAAGAGTGGAGGGGATACGGCCGCAGAAATGGTGAATATAATTTGATATCGGATAGATAGATAGATAGATAGATAGATAGATAGATAGATAGATAACATGGTATGATGCCCACCTCCAGGAACTTTTCCCGCCTCCCATCCTACATCTATAGACATTAATATGGAGTCGTAATGGCTCTCGCTCTTCTAGGAAGGATTTCTACAAGATTTTGGAGGGGCATCTGTTGGGAATTTTGGCCCCTTCATCCAGAATAGCATTTGTGGGGTGATACTTGTGGGAGGCCAGGCTCTGAAGATGGATGGGGCTGAGGTCCAGGCTCTGAAGATGGATGGGGCTGAGGTCCAGGCTCTGAAGATGGATGGGGCTGAGGTCCAGGCTCTGAAGATGGATGGGGCTGAGGTCCAGGCTCTGAAGATGGATGGGGCTGAGGTCCGGGCTCTGTGGTGTTGGATGAGGCTGAGGTCCGGGCTCTGTGGTGTTAGATGGGGCTGAGGTCTGGGCTCTGTGGTGTTGGATGGGGCTGTGGTCCGGGCTCTGTGGTGTTGGATGGGGTTGAGGTCCGGGCTCTGTGGTGTTGGATGGAGCTGAGGTCCAGGCTCTGAAGATGGATGGGGCTGAGGTCCAGGCTCTGTGGTGTTGGATGGGGCTGTGGTCCGGGCTCTGTGGTGTTGGATGGAGCTGAGGTCCGAGCTCTGTGGTGTTGGATGGGGCTGAGGTCCAGGCTCTGAAGATGGATGGGGTTGAGGTCCGGGCTCTGTGATGTTGGATGGGGCTGTGGTCCAGGCTCTGTGAAGTTGGATGGGGCTGAGGTCCGGCTCTGTGGTGTTGGATGGGGCTGAGGTCCGGCTCTGTGGTGTTGGATGGAGCTGAGGTCCGGGCTCTGTGGTGTTGGATGGGGCTGGGGTCTGGGCTCTGTGGTGTTGGATGGGGCTGAGGTCTGGGCTCTGTGGTGTTGGATGGGGCTGGGGTCCGGGCTCTGTGAAGTTGGATGGGGCTGAGGTCTGGGCTCTGTGGTGTTGGATGGGGCTGAGGTCCGGCTCTGTGGTGTTGGATGGGGCTGGGGTCCGGGCTCTGTGGTGTTGGATGGGGCTGAGGTCTGGGCTCTGTGGTGTTGGATGGGGCTGGGGTCTGGGCTCTGTGGTGTTGGATGGGGCTGGGGTCCGGGCTCTGTGAAGTTGGATGGGGCTGAGGTCTGGGCTCTGTGGTGTTAGATGGGGCTAAGGTCCGGGCTCTGTGAAGTTGGATGGGGCTGGGGTCCAGGCTCTGTGAAGTTGGATGGGGCTGGGGTCCAGGGTCTGTGAAGTTGGATGGGGCTGGGGTCCGGGCTCTGTGGTGTTGGATGGGGCTGAGGTCCGGGCTCTGTGGTGTTGGATGAGGCTGAGGTCCAGGCTCTGTGATGTTGGATGGGGCTGGGGTCGGGGCCCTGTGGTGTTGGATGGGGCTGGGGTCCAGGCTCTGTGGTGTTGGATGGTGCTGGAGTCCGGGCTCTGTGGTGTTGGATGGGGCTGAGGTCTGGGCTCTGTGGTGTTGGATGGGGCTGAGGTCCGGGCTCTGTGGTGTTGGATGGGGCTGGGGTCCAGGCTCTGGGAAGTTGGATGGGACTGAGGTCCGGGCTCTGTGATGTTGGATGGGGCTGGGGTCGGGGCCCTGTGGTGTTTGATGGGGCTGGGGTCCGGGCTCTGAGGTGTTGGATGGGGCTGGGGTCCGGGCTATGTGGTGTTGGATGGGGCTGAGGTCCGGGCTCTGTGGTGTTGGATGAGGCTGAGGTTCGGGCTCTGTGATGTTGGATGGGGCTGAGGTCTGGGCTCTGTAGTGTTGGATGGGGCTGGGGTCCGGGCTCTGTGGTGTTGGATGGGGCTGGGGTCCGGGCTCTGAGGTGTTGGATGGGGCTGGGGTCTGGCATGTCGACATGGTTAAATGGACCGATTGTTCGGCCACGCCAGTGGGTTTTTGTTTGTTGCGGTCTTACTGACATGTTGGCTCTAAAACCAACAGGGAGCACTCCAGGGTGTAAATACATTGAGTCCGGGCTCTTAGTCCATAACCTTGTTCATAATTCACTTGCATACCTACCAATATGCATAATCACAATAAACAAAATAAAACAAACATTTACACTCTAACCTGGTTAGCAAAAAAATGATAAATTATGTACACGGCTGCACTATTTACATCACCACATATTGACTGTGTCGTCTTTCGCAGCCAGGGTAGCACTTGCTCGTCTGCACTGTGCAACGAAGCCGGGTTGTCTGCTGCTGCTGCCAATGACACGGGCTCAGTCTGTGTAGCCACCTCCATGATGCTCATTACTACCACCGTGGTTCTGTCACGGGTGGCACGGATGACAGGGTAGAGGCCACGCGCAGACGGTCCCAGCGTTTGGCCAATCAGCCATAAGGTTTGAGGACGGTCCGTCTTTCAGGGGCATTTACCTTCTGTGTAGATAAAGAGAAGGTATGATAAGATCTACCTATCATGGGGAGACGGCTGGGAAGGTCTTGTGCTCGGTCTGGTTTCTACACCAGTATTCTGGGTCTCTAGGACCCAGCAGGTTCTTCCCTCCTTTATAAGGAGTTTCATTGCCCTCCCTCGGTGCAGGTGATATTTCCTTGTGGACTCATTATCCTTGCTCCAGCAGAAGCTGAGGTTGTGGAGGTTACTGTGCTCTGCTGCAAGATAAGTGTTTTCTTTGTCCATTGTCTGTTTTCCTTGTGTTGTCTTTAGTTGTTAGTGGAGGGGTCTAGTGAACCTCTCCATCTGATCCTTAGATAAGGTAGTGCTAGGATCAGAGAGGGACGAGGTTCGTGGTCGGCGACAGTTGAGGAAACTGTATAGGGACGTTAGGGCAGACAGGGTCAGCCCTAGTAAGACTAGGGGTCACCCTCTCCCTCTTGTGCCCATAGCTTTAGGGACTCCTTATTCCCCCCCCCCGTCGTGGTCCTACGCTGGGTGCCTCTCCCGCTCCCAGCGTGACAGGTTCCTCCTAGCACACTCTGTGTTGAGACACCGATGGTCCGGGGACGGGGCTCTTTCACAGGTGCTGACGGTTGCTGTGGCCTTTGGGGTTGTACGGGCACGGCTACTGGCTCTGAGACCTGGGGTTCAGTGGAGTAAGCGGGTGGTTTATCCCTCACATGGTGGACATCCAGGGTGTACCACCCCCGCTCTCCCAGATGCTGGGTGAAGGTGACTCTGTCGCCAGGCTGCAGATCGCGACCAGGGTGACCCTCCGGCAGGTGGGATTCAACGTCCCGCCGGGTTACGAAAAGTTCTCGGATGCTTCTCCTCTCCTTAATAAATCCCCGGCCTTTGTCCTGATGAAACCAGACCATGGAGCCCTGACAGATTGGGCCCCGTTCTGCTGCCTTGGATCGGCGGACTGGCTGCTTTTCTTGCAGGTTCCGCTCCTCCATGGCAAACCATTTAGCCTGCCTTTCCCCCTCTTCAGCCTCCCTCTGGACCTCTTGTTAAGCCTGCTGCTGGCGGTAGTATTCTGCCCAACGTAAAGTCTCTACTGTGAGCTTTCCCTCTTGGGTCTCTCCTGGGAAGCCAATTAGCGAATCCCCCTGGTCAACTTGATGACCTCCCACTCTGTATGCGTCTCCACAGGGGGCCGGCTCGGGCTCTAGTAGGGCCACCCATCTGTGCTGGACTACAGACTGGTTCTACCATAGGTCTTTACTATCCCAGCCTAGTGCTAGGGGGGAAAGAGCGTCTAGGGGCACTACCAGGGTGCCGTCAGCCGCCGGGGGTGTTGGAACCTGCAGCTTCCTCAGCGCTGACTTCTGCATCTTTCTTAATGGCTGGCGACAGTGGTCTCGACGTTGCCCACCTCCGGGTCATTTTGTTTCACAGATTGTACTTCCACACCTACACCACCTCCACTTTCCCTTTCTCAACTGTGACCCAGGCTCTCGACTTCAGGAACTCCGCAGGAACCCCGGGTCCAGGAGCGACAACTTCCCCATGTCTTCCTCCATCTCCAGAGTAGTACTCGTCTTCCACAACGACGCCCGGGTACTCCGTTGCCATCTTGCTCTGGTGGTTGCAACTCCCTTGGCTTCCTGCTCCCTTGTCTGGGTGGTTCTTTCCTTGGGCGCTGTCGGCCACACCTCTGGGTGGATCTCTCTTGTTGACTGGCATGTTCTGCTGCACAAAAGTCTCTATGGTGGGCGGGTACGGCTTTTCGCGCTTCTCTGTGACCCGGCCCACGAAGGGATTCCACACCACTCCCTCCTTGATAGTCATGGCATTGTTCTTTTCACCTGGCACAGTTCAAAGTTATAAAACACCGTTACTAAGGTGCACAAAGCCCGCTACACCGGGCAGGTGGATCTTATTCGTAACGCCATGTTGACACACCCCTCCAGGACATTAGGATACTTGCAACCGGGCTGTTTTGAGGCTTCATCACAGGGATCACAGGGACCGAGACCCGGCTCCATGACCCTGGTGGTGTCATTAAAAGTTTGGTGTGCGTGGCTCACTCTCTTAGGAAAGGGTATCTGGCGTAGAGGGTTCATTCTGGAAGAGACAACTGGATCTGGGGATACTTGTTAATTTTATGTGACGCCACCCGCAGGTTACGGCTATAGATGGTCGCTGCTGCTCAACAGTTCTCCTAGGGGCCGATGGTTGGGAGGCAGCAATGTTCTTAAGTCCTCTACGGGTAGGGCTGACCGCTAAGGTAGCTGAAGGTACCTGAGTGAGTTGGTAGTTGTGTTTCTGGTGCTTTTGGGCGCATAAGAAAGAACACGTCTCCTCCAGAGCCCATTGGTGATGGTTTTACACCGCCCCATCCGACGCTCGGCATTGTGCTTGGTGATATACAGATGCACAGAACACGTCTCCTCCAGAGTCCAGTGGTGGCAGATTTACACTGCTCCATCTAATGCTCTGCAGCTACTCAGCATTATGCTTGGTGATGTACGTGTGGAGCCCCGCACCGAGTGCGTCACAGGAGGGTATTGCAGCCAAGACAGCAGCAGCAATATTCTCTGACCCAGCAGTCATACGGTTAACTCAGAGATCCATACCCTGCATGCATCACCTAGCATAGAGGGCCAATCAGGTCCTGGTGGGCGGAGTGTAAGGGTAGTGTGTAGTGGAAGTTTTAGTTTTAATGAGTCTCTCTAGAGAGTTGTAAGTTGGAACAGCAACGTAGAAGACCTCTGCAGATTCCCAGCTCTGCAACCTAGGAGAGGGGGCTCGCACAGTCCCGTGCGGCCCTCTGGCCACCTTCTACCGGCCATCTCCCTACCACCACGGTTGAGCACCATTACTCCCGGTGCATTACCAACCGATCTACGGGCTTCAAAATGCGGGCTCAAAATCATCCCGTGCCCATCTACAGCCGGTTGCTGGTACCGAAGCTAGCAGTAGTCCAGCTCTGCTATGCGAACCAGAAGAGTGGAGGGACCGCCTTACAGGAGCACCCCACCATCGCCAAATCCAGTCGTCTAACCAGCGGTGTACCCACCAAGGGACCCAAGGCTCCCCAAAGCATCCGGAACGTATACCCCGGATGAGTTGCTGTGGTTCCTTCCCCTTCTCAGTAATATCACTCACAGGTGTTGGGGGAAGATTCAGGAGGAAGACGTGTCATGGACAGACTTGTTACTCCGGTGCCTTTTATTAGAATGAGCTGTTGGGGCATCCTGGGTGTATCAGTTCAGATCAGTGAAGTCTCACAGTTATTGTGACAGTGAGGGTACCTTTACACGTTGCAACATTGCATGCAATTTCATTTGCAACTTACTGGTTGCAGTGAAATCATGGACACATTGTTACATTTGTACAGGGCAACAAAATGGAACAATGTGTCCATAATTTCAATGCAACCAGTAAGTTGCAAATGAAATTGCATGCAATGTTGTGAAATGGTATTTTTGGTACTAAGCCAACATTTCGTATAATGAAAAGAACACCATCCCCACAGTGAGGCATGATGGAGGCAGCATTCTGCTTTGGTGCTGTTTTTTGGCAGCTGGGACTGGGGTTTTAGTTAAAGGGAATTATGGACAAGTCCAAATATCAGTTTATTGTGCAACAAAACTTTCATGTTTGATAAAAAGCAGAAGATGAATTTCACCATACCTCTAAGTCAACAAAAAATGGCTTCACCAGAAAAAGATGAAAGTTCTGGAATGGCCCACACCTCAATCCAATAGAAAATCTGTGGTGACCTGAAGAGGGCGCTGTATACAGTTTGATAGCTGCGTAGTTACTAGAAGGAAGAGGAGGCAAATATCCCCAATACTAGATGTGCCATGTAATAGACCCCAATCCAGACTGAACGCTGCCATCAATTAAAAGCGGCCGTCAACAAAGCATTAGTGTAAGGGTGTGATTATTTATGCAGCCAGATTAATGTAGTTCTTTATTTTTTCACCTGAAAAGAAATCAGTGTATTTTTCAATTGAATTGTACAGATTATGGGTGACATTGAAGGTGGAAAAAGATCTGAAATTATTCATCCTTGGAGGATTTTGCTTTACATGAGAAAAACCTGGTATTATAACAGGGGTGTGTAGACTTTTTTATCCAGTGTATATGTGCTTGTAACTGATTAAAGAACATTCATTAGTAAGGCTACATTCACACACAGCGCATTTATGAGGATCCGTTTTTGGTGCAAAACTGCATCAAGAATGGATCTTCACAGTACGCAGCGTTCTGTGTGTGAACAGCCGCTTTACTTACCTCGCCAGGCTCCCTCGGTCACCCCCGGTAGTGTCTTCCGCAGTGAGCACTGGCTATAGGATCCCGCAGCACCATGTGACCGGGTGATATCCTTCAGTCACATAACGCTGTTTAAGGTCCTGCACAAGGTCCTACGGTGCCGGCAAAAGAAGGGATCACCGTGGGAGTGCAGCTAGGTAAGTAAAAAGCGCGCCGAAAAAGGAAGAAATACGCTACATGTGAACGTAGCCTTACAGGCACTGTATTTGGCAAAAATATGGGGGTATGTTATTCGGACTTTGTGTCATAGGGTTTGCTTCTTTCTCTGCTGAGGCACAGTGACTTCTGTTTCTTTCCAGGTACTTTTTATCTGTTGTCCTTGTTTCACTCCTTTTCGTACAACAGGTGATTTCGTTTGTTAGTTCAGTCTGTCCTATCACCTTTGGATGTAGCTATTTACACCTCCCCCTGGCTGATCTTTCCTGCTGGTGATATTCTTTGTGGATTCTACTTGGAGTTACAACCATACTGCCTTGGGATTTCTGACAGTTGGATAGAGATCAGCTCGGTTATTTATCTCTTCTGTTTTTTCTATCTGTTCTACTCCTTTCTGCTATCTTTACTTAGGAGGTGGGAGGCATTTCTTTCTAGCAGTAGCACTTCAAGTTTTCACTTTCTTTCATGGTTTATGTTTTCTCACTCAAGAATTCTTTCTATCTCTGCTCACTTTCCTGATTTAAGATTATAATGCTCCCCTCGTTTTCTCCAATTCCTAAGGAGGAACGAGGAACACTCGTTGGCCGAGTTATCATCTCTGAGTCCTGTGTTTAGGGTTATTTCAGTCTGTGCAGGGACCACTAGAGACTGTGCACTTTAGTCTGTACAGGAACCGATTGGGTCAGGTGTGTTTGTTCTGAGATAGAGACAATATGGTTGGCTGCTATATTAGGGGTCATCGTTATTGCAATATCTTGATTTAGTAAATCAGAACTAGGTTTCAGTAGTACAGCGAGTGATGTGATAGGGTCACCGTGTCTGGCATTATAGTGTACAGGATCGTCTGTTTCACTCCATCTCCCTATTATTGTTTTTTAACTATGATATTTTGTCTGATTCAAAAATATATGTAATGTTTACCCTTCTGAGAGTTTTCAGGGACAATCTATGTATGAATACTGACCCTTCATCTTCCATCTTCTCAGTGTTATCTCTGAGCTCAGCTGACGCCCCACAGCAACTCGCCCCTCAATGCAGAAAATATAACCGTACAGCTCCTGACATGCCACACGGCTGTCACCTCCTGGAGACCTCATTGACCGGTCTTAGCTGTGGGGAAAATGTCATTTTCTTCCTATGTTATTAGATAATTGGACAACAATAAACATCCATATGTTACCGACCGCTGCGAGGACGACAAGAGTATTGATCATTCACCCACAGACACAACTGTGCAGACTGAGCACAATCCTCCACTGGAAAAGTGACTGTCACAACTAAAGCATTGAAAAATATATTGCCCTATATACATAATGTAACTACTATAATACTGCCCTTATGTACAAGAATATAACTACTATAATACTGCCCCTATATACAAGAATATAACTACTATAATACTGCCCTCTATGTACAAGAATATAACTACTATAATACTGCCCTTGTGTACAAGAATATAACTACTATAATACAGCCCCTATATACAAGAATATAACTACTATAATACTGCCCTCTATGTACAAGAATATAACTACTATAATACTGCCCCTATGTACAAGAATATAACTACTATAATACTGCCCCTATGTACAAGAATATAACTACTATAATACTGCCCTTATGTACAAGAATGTAACTACTATAATACTGCCCCTATATACAAGAATATAACTACTATAATACTTCCCCTATATACAAGAATATAACTACTATAATACTGCTCCTATGTACAAGAATATAACTACTATAATACTGCTCCTATATACAAGAATATAACTACTATAATACTGCTCCTATATACAAGAATATAACTACTATAATACTGCCCTTATGTACAAGAATGTAACTACTATAATACTGCCCCTATGTACAAGAATATAACTACTATAATACTGCTCCTATGTACAAGAATATAACTACTATAATACTGCTCCTATATACAAGAATATAACTACTATAATACTGCTCCTATATACAAGAATATAACTACTATAATACTGGCCCTATGTACAAGAATATAACTACTATAATACTGCCCCTATGTACAAGAATATAACTACTATAATACTGCTCATATGTACAAGAATATAACTACTATAATACTGCCCCTATATACAAGAATATAACTACTATAATACTGCCCCCTGTATACAAGAATATAACTACTATAATACTGCCCCTTTGTACAAGAATATAACTACTATAATACTGCTCCTATGTACAAGAATATAACTACTATAATACTGCTCCTATATACAAGGATATAACTACTATAATACTGGCCCTATGTACAATATAACTACTATAATACTGCCCCTATGTACAAGAATATAACTACTCTAATACTGCTCAAATATACAAGAATATAACTGCTATAATACTGCCCCTATATACAGGAATATAATTACTATAATACTGCTCCTATGTACAAGAATATAACTACTATAATACTGCCCCTATATACAAGAATTTAACTACTATAATACTGCTCCTATGTACAAGAATATAACTACTATAATACTGCTCCTAAGTACAAGAATATAACTACTATAATACTGCTCCTATGTACAAGAATATAACTACTATAATACTGCTCCTATGTACAAGAATATAACTACTATAATACTGCTCCTAAATACAAGAATATAACTACTATAATACTGCTCCTATGTACAAGAATATAACTACTATAATACTGCTCCTATATACAAGAATATAACTACTATAATACTGCTCCTATATACAAGAATATAACTACTATAATATTGCTTCTATATACAAGAATATAACTACTATAATACTGCCCCTATATACAAGAATATAACTACTATAATACTGCTCCTATGTACAAGAATATAACTACTATAATACTGCTCCTATGTACGAGAATATAACTACTATAATACTGCTCCTATGTACAAGAATATAACTACTATAATACTGCTCATATGTACAAGAATATAACTACTATAATACTGCTCCTATATACAAGAATATAACTACTATAATACTGCTCCTATATACAAGAATATAACTACTATAATACTGCTCCTATATACAAGAATATAACTACTATAATACTGCTCCTATGTACAAGAATACAACTACTATAATACTGCCCCTATGTACAAGAATATAACTACTATAATACTGCCCCCTATATACAAGAATATATCTACTATAATACTGCTCCTATGTACAAGAATATAACTACTATAATACTGCCCCTATGTACAAGAATATAACTACTATAATACTGCCCCTATATACAAGAATATAACTACTATAATACTGCCTCCTATATACAAGAATATAAGTACTATAATACTGCTCCTATGTACAAGAATATAACTACTATAATACTGCTCCTATATACAATAATATAACTACTATAATACTGCCCCTATGTACAACAATATAACTACTATAATACTGCTCCTATATACAAGAATATAACTACTATAATACTGCCTCCTATGTAAAAAATATAACTACTAATAATACTGCTCCTATATACAAGATATATAACTACTATAATACTGCCCTATGTACAAGATATATAACTACTATAATACTGCTCCTATATACAAGAATATAACTACTATAATACTGCTCCTATGTACAAGAATATAACTACTATAATACTGCTCCTATGTACAAGAATATAACTACTATAATACTGCTCCTATTACAAGAATATAACTACTATAATACTGCTCCTATGTACAAGAATATAACTACTATAATACTGCCCTATAGTACAAGAATATAACTACTATAATACTGCTCCTATATACAAGAATATAACTACTATAATACTGCTCCTATTACAAGAATATAACTACTATAATACTGCCTCTATATACAAGAATATATAACTACTATAATACTGCCCTATGTACAAGAATATAACTACTATAATACTGCTCCTATATACAAGAATTATAACTACTATAATACTGCTCCTATGTACAAGAATATAACTACTATAATACTGCCCTATATACAAGAATATAACTACTATAATACTGCTCCTATGTACAAGAATATAAACTACTATAATACTGCTCCTATATACAAGAATATAACTACTATAATACTGCCCTATGTACAAGAATATAACTACTATAATACTGCTCCTATATACAAGAATATAACTACTATAATACTGCTCCTATGTACAAGAATATAACTACTATAATACTGCTCCTATTACAAGAATATATATAACTACTATAAATGCTCCTAGTATACAAGATATAACTACTATAATACTGCTCCTATGTACAAGAATATAAATACTATAAACTATATCTGCTCCTATATACAAGAATAATATAAACTACTATAATACTGCTCCCTATATACAAGAATTATAACTACTATAATACTGCTCCTATGTACAGAAATATAACTACTATAATACTGCCCTATATACAAGAATATAACTACTATAATACTGCTCCTATGTACAAGAATATAACTACTATAATACTGCTCCTATATACAAGAATATAACTACTATAATACTGCTCTATTACAAGAATATAACTACTATAATACTGCTCCTATATACAAGAATATAACTACTATAATACTGCTCCTATTACAAGAATATAACTACTATAATACTGCTCCTATGTACAAGAATATAACTACTATAATACTGCTCCTATTACAAGAATATAATACTATATAATACTGCTCCTATGTACAAGAATTATAACTACTATAATACTGCTCCTATTACAAGAATATAAATTACTATTAATTACTGCCCTATGTACAAGAATATAACTACTATAATACTGCTCCTATATACAAGAAATATAACTACTATAATACTGCTCCTATGTACAAGATATATAACTACTATAATACTGCTCCTATATACAAGAATATAACTACTATAATACTGCTCCTATATACAAGAATATAACTACTATAATACTGCTCCCTATGTACAAGAATATAAACTATATAATATGCTCCTATTATACAAGAATATAACTACTATAATACTGCTCCTATATACAAGAATATAACTACTATAATACTGCTCCTATTACAAGAATATAACTACTATAATATGCTCCTATATACAAGAATAAACTACTATAATACTGCTCCCTATGTACAAGAATATAACTACTATAATACTGCTCCTATTACAAGAATATAACTACTATAATACTGCTCCTATATACAAGAATTAACTACTATAATACTGCCCCTATGTTACAAAGAATATAACTACTATAATACTGCTCCTATATACAAGAATATAACTACTTATATACTGCTCCCTATGTACAAGAATATTAACTACTATAATACTGCTCCTATTACAAGAATATAACTACTATAATACTGCTCCTATATACAAGAATATAACTACTATTAATACTGCCCTATATACAAGATATAACTACTATAATACTGCTCCTATATACAAGAATATAACTACTTATAATACTGCTCCTATATACAAGAATATAACTACTATAATACTGCTCCTATGTACAAGAACTATTAATAGCTTACTAATAAACATACTGCTCCTATATACAAGAATATAACTACTATAATACTGCTCCTATTACAAGAATATAACTACTATAATACTGCCCCTATGTACAAGAATATAACTATATACTTAAATATGCTCCTATATACAAGAATATAACTACTATAATACTGCTCCTATATACAAGAATATAACTACTATAATACTGCTCCTATATACAAGAATATAACTACTATAATACTGCTCCTATATACAGAAATATAACTACTATAATACTGCTCCCTATGTACAAGAATATAACTACTATAATACTGCTCCTATGTACAAGAATATAACTACTATAATACTGCTCCTATATACAAGAATGTAACTACTATAATACTGCTCCCTATGTACAAGAATATAACTACTATAAAACTGCTCCTATGTACAAGAATATAACTACTATAATACTGCTCCTATATACAAGAATGTAACTACTATAATACTGCCCCTATGTACAAGAATATAACTACTATAATACTGCTCCTATATACAGGAATATAACTACTATAATACTGCTCCCTATGTACAAGAATATAACTACTATAATACTGCTCCTATATACAAGAATATAACTACTATAATACTGCTCCTATATACAAGAATATAACTACTATAATACTGCCCCTATATACAAGAATATAACTACTATAATACTGCTCCTATATACAAGAATATAACTACTATAATACTGCTCCTATATACAAGAATATAACTACTATAATACTGCTCCCTATGTACAAGAATATAACTACTATAATACTGCTCCTATATACAAGAATATAACTACTATAATACTGCTCCTATATACAAGAATATAACTACTATAATACTGCTCCCTATGTACAAGAATATAACTACTATAATACTGCTCCTATATACAAGAATATAACTACTATAATACTGCTCCTATATACAAGAATATAACTACTATAATACTGCTCCTATATACAAGAATATAACTACTATAATACTGCTCCTATATACAAGAATATAACTACTATAATACTGCTCCTATATACAAGAATATAACTACTATAATACTGCCCCTATATACAAGAATATAACTACTATAATACTGCTCCTATATACAAGAATATAACTACTATAATACTGCCCCTATATACAAGAATGTAACTACTATAATACTGCTCCTATATACAAGAATATAACTACTATAATACTGCTCCTATATACAAGAATATAACTACTATAATACTGCTCCTATATACAAGAATATAACTACTATAATACTGCCCCTATATACAAGAATATAACTACTATAATACTGCTCCTATATACAAGAATATAACTACTATAATACTGCTCCTATATACAAGAATATAACTACTATAATACTGCTCCTATATACAAGAATATAACTACTATAATACTGCTCCTATGTACAAGAATATAACTACTATAATACTGCTCCTATATACAAGAATGTAACTACTATAATACTGCCCCTATGTACAAGAATATAACTACTATAATACTGCCTCTATATACAAGAATATAACTACTATAATACTGCCCCTACATACAAGAATATAACTACTATAATACTGCTCCTATGTACAAGAATATAACTACTATAATACTGCCCCTATGTACAAGAATATAACTGCTATAATACTGCTCCTATGTACAAGAATATAACTGCTATAATACTGCTCTATGTACAAGAATATAACTACTATAATACTGCTCCTCTTATTGTTATCAGTGATGTTGGATATTTGCTGGTTTCCTCTGCTTCATTAGAGGTCGTTGGCTTTGCTGCGCGGTTAAATGATCGTGCGTCTCATTTAGCGGTCAGAAATTAATTACATAAACACATTTGCATATATATAACACATGAGATTCTGGTGACTGGAGATAGAATAATATTTCAGTAACAGTGTGATATTGAGATGGCTGAGCTCAGTGGAGCGGTCACCGGTGGAGGAGACGAGAGGGGATGTTTCTGCTCTTCTGTTTGACAGAATCATTTAGAAGCAGATTATGGAGGCGTAAGATGAGGCCATTGTGAGCTGATCATATCCGCATTACACATCTCCAACCTACAGGCAGAGAACGGGGACAACCCATCACCCTACAGGTCATATGGAACCACAACCCCCAGCTGGTTCATGTATAGAAATGTAAAGTACATACCTTCCCTCCTTAGACCCCTGGATTCAGCTGTGTGCTGATTTATAGGCAGGCTAGCAAGAGTTAATGTCTACTGGTCTCCTCGCTCCTAATATCCCATGTTGTAGGAAGGCCTATCACAGCTGCTTCCCTCCTATTTAAACTGGAGGAATCCTTCTACACATGCCAGCTATAGTTTATCCTATGTTGGCCTGTTAGGTGCGGTGTCTCAGACTCGCTTGAGAAATTTAAACCTGAATAGGGAGTTTTTGTCGACCGACAAACGATATGAGACAGCTTTACCTCGGCAGCATTAGAGGGGTCAGTGGTCCGACCAGCTTCAGAGCAGCGCTTACAAGCTCCTTAAAAAATGTTTGTCACACAGAGTTTTGAACAAACTTTGCCGCCTGTCATGGTGTCGCTGGGGTCTGATGTCTGGAATCAACACAGGCAGCCTCGTCGACCGGCTGTGTGCTGATTTATAGGCAGGCTAGCAAAAGTTACTGTCTACTGGTCTGTTTGCACCTAATATCCCATGTTGTGGGGTGGCCTATCACAGCTGCTCCCCTCCTATTTAAACTGGAGGAATTCTTCTACCCATGCCAGCGATAGTTTATCCTATGTTGGTCCGTTAGGTTCGGTGTCTCAGGCTCTGGAGAAAATTAAATCTGAGTAGGGAGTTGGCGTCAGCCGACAAATGATATGAGACAGATTTACCTCGGCAGCCTGAGCGGAGCCTGTGATATGGCCAGCTTCAGAGCAGCGCTTACAAGCTCCTTAGATAAGTGTTTGTGTCACACAGAGTTTTGCACAAACTTTGCTGACTGTCATGGTGGCTCTGGACTCTGATGTCTGGAATCAACACAGGCCGACTCGGGCATCGACCGGCTGTGTGCTGATTTATAGGCAGGCTAGCAAAAGTTACTGTCTACTGGTCTGTTTGCACCTAATATCCCATGTTGTGGGGTGGCCTATCACAGCTGCTCCCCTCCTATTTAAACTGGAGGAATCCTTCTACCCATGCCAGCTATAGTTTATCCTATGTTGGTCCGTTAGGTTCGGTGTCTCAGGCTCTGGAGAAAATTAAATCTGAGTAGGGAGTTGGCGTCAGCCGACAAATGATATGAGACAGATTTACCTCGGCAGCCTGAGCGGAGCCTGTGATATGGCCAGCTTCAGAGCAGCGCTTACAAGCTCCTTAGATAAGTGTTTGTGTCACACAGAGTTTTGCACAAACTTTGCTGACTGTCATGGTGGCTCTGGACTCTGATGTCTGGAATCAACACAGGCCGACTCGGGCATCGACCGGCTGTGTGCTGATTCATTTGCAGGAGAGGACTGAGCAGGTGGGGTGTCCAGGTGAGGCCGGATGTGTGGATTGGGGGGGATCACTTCAACACAGAGATCAGATCACCGGGAATTCAGTGCACACAGAGGACGGGCGTCTGGAGAGTGCAGGATTGAAGCTCTTCTTCACTTTTATCTTTCCCTTTTTATCCAGATCAGAGCGGTCAAGAAATACCAAAGAAGATGTTATATACATGGCAGTGACCCCGGATCAGGTACGGTGCACGCAGCTCGCCCCGCTCCAGTGCTCCACGTCTGGGAGGCTGAGGCTATGTGCACACTGTGCGCTTTTGATCCGCTTTTCTGATCTGTTTTTCCTCTCTTCAGCTGAAAATCTGGATCAACATCATGACTGTATCATCCGGTTTTGATCGGATTTGGCTGCGTTTTTTCTGGTGCGGTTTTTCGCACACAGACAATGGATTCAGTGGGGAAATCAGATCAGAACAATGCAGCCATGATGACAGCTCATTCTTTTCATGGATCACACCCGATCATGAAACCACAGATGGAACAGCAAAACTTGAGAACCCATTGGCTTTGCTGGGATTCCAGTTAAGTGATGAGTTCACTGCCAAAAAACAGATCCAAAAAAATGGATCAAAAATGCAATCTGAACAGGCTCCTATCTGACACGGGTCTGTATAAAGAGGATCTGGTCCAGGGGTCTGTATATAATGGGGTCTGGATATAAGGGAGTGGATATAATGGGGTCTTTATATAAGGGGATTTGTATATAAGGGGGTCTGTAAATAAGGGTGGTCTGTATATAAGGGAGTCTGTATATAAGAGGGCCTGGATATAATAGGGTCTGTACATAATGGGGTCTGGATATAATGGGGTCTGGATATAATGGGGTCTGGATATGATAGGGTCTGTATACAAGGGGGTCTGTATATAATGGGGTCTGTGTATAAGAGGGCCTGGATATAATAGGGTCTGTATAAAGAAGATCTGGTCCAGGTCCAGGTAAATAAGGGGGTCTGTATTTAAGGTGGTCTGGATATAATAGAGTCTGTATAAAGTAGATCTGGTCCAGGGGTTCTGGATATAAGGGAGTCTGTATATAAGAGGGCCTGGATATAATAGGGTCTGTACATAATGGGGTCTGGATATAATGGGGTCTGGATATGATAGGGTCTGTATACAAGGAGGTCTGTATATAAGGGGGTCTGTGTATAAGAGGGCCTGGATATAATAGGGTCTGTATAAACAAGATCTGGTCCAGGGGTCTGTATATAAGGGGGTCTGTATATAAGGTGGTCTGGATATAATATACTCTGTATGAAGTAGATCTGGTCCAGGGGTCTGTATATAAGAGGGTCTGTATATTAGGGTGGTCACTGGTCTGTATATAATGAGCTCTGTATATAAGGGTAGTTTGTATAAGCAGTGTTGTCTTTATTAAGCAGGGTCTTGTCTGTGGTGTTTATTAAGTGAGAACTGATCTGGGATTTACATTAAGAAGCTTCTTACGATGGATTTTTATGGGGTCTGGGTCTGTATTTATAGGGTCTGGTCTGGGGTGTGAATTCATTGAAGGGTCTGGACTAGGGTCCATGTTGGATAGACGTTTTATAGGGGATTAGGTTTGAGATCTGCATTTATATAGGGGTCTGGTCTTCGGTCTGTGTTTATTTAGGGGATCTGGTCTGGGGTCTGTATTTATAGGGGGCAGGGGGACCCCACTGTAATTTGGAGTCATTATATATTCGAGGTCTGATCTTGGGTTTGTATGTAGAGGTCAGGTGGTCTATTATTTTGGGTCTGGGGTCTGTGTTGGTTTAGGGGCTTTAGTTTGGGACCTGTATTTATTTTGAGTCTCTGATCTGTATGAGTTTAGAGTCCTGGTTTATATTCATTTTGAGTTATTAATTTTTGTTTTTTTAATATCACAATCTGTATTAAAAATAAGTATTAGAAATCTTGTTGTTTTTCCATTGTTCATAGGGCCTTTTTTAGACTTAAACTTGTTGTTGTTTCAGGAAATGCACATGTACATTAGACACAATGAACAAAGTCTAACCCAATCGTTGGATTGATGCATCTAATGAGCGTGTGCAAAGATCATTGTGACGGGAAGAGATGAGCCGTGTCATCCTCATTGTGATTGTTGGATCCTGGTATATCAGCTCTGTATCAGTTACTGTAATCCTGCCTCTGATGATAAGGAAGCTGCTGAAAATTGTTCCTGAAATGAGAGTAAGTAGGAGTCTGAAAGAAAGTTCTAGTGGCCAGTGTGAAAATTGCAAGATTACCATTTTTTTATATATCATATTCTGAAAAAAATATGAAGAAATTACCATACCTGAAATGATTGCTCATTTTCTAGTGAAAAACCTCCAATTTATGGCGTGCCTGTTACATTTAATCGTATCGCCTCCACCCCATCCTGCGGCCCTATGGATGATGATAATGATCAGGGTATTAATTAGTATTCAATACGGCTTCTGTAATGTCAACATATGGCAGCAAACCTTTTTGGTTGACTTCTCCTTTAAATTAATTGTTTCACTTTAATTAGTTCTCCACATTAATTGCAGTGAGAAAGTCGCTTCATCAGAAGTAAGTGAATAACGGATGAAGTCAATGGAGCGCGGCAGTCATAGGCTCCATTAGGTTAATGCACAGATAATGATCCAAGACTTCACCCAGATAAGATTTATTATGTGATCCCAGAGGAGTCAGATCAGATAGGAGGATCTAGAAAAACAATGATTCCGCCGATATTCTGGATCCTCATGGCACCTGCGCTCCACAATGACCCGTGAGAAGAGCAAAACTGTTTTCAGTTGTTCCTGCACAGCACAGCTCTGTCAATGGTATATGGCTGTGAACCGCAGAGCTTACTATCAGAATACAGCAGGTCGCAGATCAGGAAGGAGACAAGACAATTGTCAGGACTCTGAATCTTCTATTGACCTTTTTGTGCATCAAAACCCTTTTCCAAAATGGCATCCGCTGCTTCTCTCCTGTTCATGTGATCCTCCTACTCTGCCTTTATAAACCCTAGTCTACCATCTAGCCTGCTCGAGTATTCAGCTTGAATACCTGGCTCCCTGTTGCTTTTCCTGTTTGCTCCATTTTTTGTTAATCTGCTTTGGCTTTTGAAGCATCTGCAGTTTGAACTCCAGCATCCACCCCTGCTTTCAGATACTCTCCTGCTACAAGCTGCCTATGCTGTGTGTTCCTTATTCTGCCAGCTCTGTGGCACGTAAGCCCTGTGTGCTCCGCTAATACTTGCAGCTTCAAATATTGTTTATTGTGCAGTGCAGCGTTCTGGACTTCGGCACCTTCTTAAAGCTGCACTGCACTACAAATGTTTTCTACTTGCTTTTGTAACCTGTTTATCCTGGGTGTATTGTGCTCATAGACTTTATTTCTATCGGCTTGCCCTGTGTGAACTATTTCTAGAGACTTCCTTATTGGCATGCAAAAAATATTTCTAGAGACTAATCAGTTTGCAATGTGTTTCGATGAACTTGCGCAATTGCTGCACATCATATTTATTATCCCTCATGTGTGTTAAATACAGACTTGTTCACTTTTAATCTTGGTCTCTGTGTCTTTGCTCCTACTGCTAATAGATTCCTGGGTTAATCCTTACAATTTATTACAACAATGTCGAGGGAGTAGATTTTTATGATCAACTTGGATTAGAATAAATAACTCAAAACAAGTCACAGAGACTATCACAAAGAAAATATAACAGTCACCTGGCCAGGAGAGACCGGGACCAAGGTGCTGCACCAGAAACACTTTCCAAAGTATCCAGAAATTTCGGGACAAATATATCTAAAGGATGCTCCGCTAGTAAAAGTGCACAATTTCTATCCTATGTGCACGGTGAGAATCACTGTGTGTACAGAAGGACCTGATGATGGATCAGCACCATGACTTACAAACTTAACTACAATGCTAACCTCCCCTTCCCTTGTATCCCACACACAGGAACAGGCTACCTGGGTGCTAAGCTTTCTCAATAACTGTACTTTTATGTGTGATCAACTTCAGTCCTGTCTAAATGGCTGCAGCCTATCTAAACTAGTTTGGCGCCAAAAACTAATGGATGTGTGCACACTTCCTGCCAAGAATATCTGCATGGAGCCTGAGCTCAGAATGTACAGTTCCACTCATCTGGTACAGGAATAGATATGCCGGTAGATTCAAATGGAATATCTGTATCTTTGGTAGATCGAAACTGAGTATTTGAATCTTCAGTAGATCTAAACTGAGTTACAGTAATATTTGTTTTGGTAGTTCCAAACAGAGTATCTGTATCTTCTGTAGATCCAAAGAGAGTAACTGTTTCTTCGGTACATCCGAACAGAGTATCTGTATCTTTGGTAGACTAAATGAAGTATCTGTATTTTTGGTAGATCCAAACGAGTATCTGTATCTTCAGTAGCTGACAACTATCCGGGAAAGGTCACCACAGGAACGGGTTTTGTTCCGGCAACATCTGAGGATGTCTCCTGGAATTCAGTTTTCAGTACAGCAGCATATGCCCGCTCTCCCGAATGTGGCATTTAACGCCTCTCACATGCTCAGCGGACAGTCTCTATCATTTCCAGTACACTCGATAAATGGGCTGAGAGCAACTCACCACCCTGCTGTACGCTGCGGGCCTGGTTCCAATACAGTCATGTGCCTGACCACACTGATTCTTTTGCCCAGCCTGTTCAGAGACCCCTCTAGAGGACGGGAGGAGACACTGCAGACACCACCTCCACACTCTCACTTGGCGGCAACCGGGTACTCCATATCCGCCAACTATTAATTCGAAGAGGAGCGTGCAGTACCCCGCCGCGGCCACTATACAGTTGAAGGCGCTGTGCAGCTCTGCAACATAGCACATCCAGGGACAGGTGATCTGCGAGGGTCCCGAGTGTTGTACCCTCACTGATCGGACATTGATGACCTATCCTAAGGATACACCAATATTAAGGTCCCGGACAAACTTGTAAAAGTGAACAACTAATGTTTGCGTCAGTCAAAGCCAAAGAAAACTCTGTACTACATAAAGCCAATAAGAGCAGATTGTTTTTCAGATAGGAATCTCTTATTTGGGCACTTGGCTTTATATTTTGGTATCTGGGTACTATATGGTGTAATGACACTATTATTTATGCAGTATATGGTGTTATTACTTAGGCACTGTATGATATGGACGTACTAGATAGTGGCAACTTTTGTGCACTCGATGGCAATGTTATATTGGTATTGTAGAAGGGGAGTGTCCCAGAATAATATACGGTATATAGATTTATATTTGCATGTGTGTCCTTTATGCAATATATAAATATATATATCGAATATCTATATATATGGATATTGGGTATTAGAAGTCAGAACTGATATTAATAATCAATAATCAACAGGTACGTTATTTGAGCACTGTGAGACACTTCTATTTAAGTATTATATTGATGCACCATGTGGCATTAGTATATGGCTGCTACACAGTTGTATTATTGGTGCACTATATGGCAATGGTATTGGGGAACTTTATGATCCTATTATTGGGACACTTGTACTATATAGACATATTAGTTCCGCATATGCAGCAATGTTACTTAGCGACTAGTGGTATAATATGGGCACTAGTATTTCAATGTATGGTGTACTTATTTGTGAACTGGTATTAAAGTACAGTAAGTCGGCTTTATTTGGCAATTGTATGGCTCTAATAGTTGTGTAGTGCATGTTGGTATTATCTGGGCACTGTTTGGCGATATATATTGTATTCTGCACTATATAGTATATCTCTGGGGATTGGGCACTGTATAGCAGTATTACACTGTTTTTTATGTAGTGGATGAGGTTAATATTACATAATCATTATATGTAACTATTATTTGTGTTCTGTTTGGTGGTATTATTTGACCAGTGTATAGCAATGATATTGGGCACTAAGTAGAACTAAGAGCGCCCCGACACTGATTTTTCCCTTTAATAACTGATACGCATTAATTCGATTTGAAAAGAAGTTGACCAATCAAAAGACTGCAGCAGTGACATCACCGCTGACATCACCGCTGCTGTGGATGACATCATCCAACTGCAAATGTATTATGTTCAGTGCATTATATCGTGACCTCGAGCGACTGACTACAGAAAAAAAAACGTGTTTTCTATTTTATTTTGTATAAAAAAACCCAAATCCTCTTAAGCGGAAACATTATGTGACGCAGCGGGAAGAAGAGAAATGACTCTGCATTAAAAACCAGGCGATCAGCGGCCGCCGGGGGGGGCGAGCGCTATATTGTACTTTGGATAATTGTCTAGAGACGTTATTATAGTCGTACAGAAGTGAGAGAATTTTTCCAGAGTCGAGTTGTTGTTCCGTTAAATAGAAAAAACTCAGAGAGCGCCGCGATTTCAACACCGCCATTGTCACTGCTGCATTGAGATGGATGGAGCCCGCGCTCGTGAACCTCCCCCTGAGGGAGGAATGGAAAGACCCCCGGCGTCCTCCTCCTATCTGGGGCTCTCAGCTAAGAATTAGGCTTTGAAAAGTAACAAAGAGACGGTAGGAGCCGAGTCACAACTACAAATTAGAGACCCCATACCCCGAAAAGAAGCCGAGGATTAGCAATCATTATAACCAATTGTTGCCGAGCTTTCCTAGATAGCGAAATGGAAAATCGGTCTAATTTTGCAACATGATACAGTTACAGTTTATTACTTTTGCCTATTGTAATATATCCCATCAGGGATATCTGCTTCTTTCTCACCCTGGACTGATCTTTCATTTTCAATTCACAGGTAAAATGTGTTTTCAGTGAGTACAGACTTTCCCATTACTGAGATAGGAGATGGCAGTTGGTGTTCATAAGATTCTAAGAAAAGGGGAGGAGCTAGAGGCAAAAGCAAACATTCTGCTGCAAGTTCTCCTGAGGATTCCTGAGAACTTGCAGCAGAATGTTTGTTTCGGCTTGTAGCTCCTCCCCCATCTTCACCGGATCTTATCAGCACCGATTGCCATCTCTTGTCTCAGTAAGGGTACCGTCACACTTGGCGATCTCGACAACGATAACTGACGCTGGTGCGTCGCTGTCGGCATCGCTAGTGAGATGTCAAACAGTTAGATCTCACCAGTGACGGAGCAACGATCCGGAATGATACGGAGGTCGTTGGGACCCTCTTTTCTCAGACCTGTAGTATTGAGGTCGTTGGTCGTTGTCCCTGTCAAACACACCAATGCGTGCTGCCCAGCGGGCCCCAACGATCAAAAAATGGTCCAGGTGACTCTGACACGACCAGCGATCTCACAGCGGGGGCCCGGTCCCCTACTAAGTGTCACACATAGCGAGATCGCTGGCGAGATCACTGTTGCATCACCAAACTTGTGACTCAGCAGTGATCTCGCTAGCAATCTCACTTAGTGTAACGGGGCTTAAGATATAAAGTAATAAAGAACAGTAGACTGAGTCACAACTTCAATCAAGACCCATACCCCCAAAAGAAGCCGAGAATTAGTAATCCATATTATATTCACCCTTGATGCCTCGTGGAATACGGCAGCGTGGTTTTTAACCCTTCATCCTCCCTACTTTAATTTTCTGAGCTAATGCCTTTTGGGTTTTCATTGGCTGTAAGCCATAATCATCAACATTAACAAATAAACACTTAAAATAGATCCCTCTATGTGTAATGACTCTATATAATATATGCATTTCACTTTATGCATTCAATTACTGAAATAAATTAACTTTTTGATGATATACTAATTTATTGAGATGCAGCTGTAAGTAAATATTATTTTAAAAATTGACTTTTACAAGTTGCAATACCATTTTTCACCACCTGGAAAAGAACCCCTGTTTCCATAGACTGCAATGCAATAGCGCCACCATCAAGATTCTGATATTATTACTATCCCTTTAAATACTTCCTACCTTTGCAGAGTACAAGTGATAGTAAATCTCAGATTCAGAGCATTTTCCCCAATCTGTAAAAACACTTATCTGCATGAATAGAGGCTGTTGTCTTACAGCTGAACATAAGCAGTAGATGAATATTTAGGATCATTGTTTCTGTGCGATATTTGCATCATAAATCCGTCTCATTCCACTCGCACATTACACATCGTTTGATAATGACTTGGGTCTATATTAATCCTGACGCCAGGAGAGTAATATTGTATCAAAGCAAAGTTATTGGACGTAAAAAGGTGACTATCCTCTGAGCGGCTGATTGTTGCGCCCCCCGGTGGCCAAGCGTCAGGGGAGGGGAAGAATTGAACATGTAAAGGTGATTTTGGTTCTGAGAGCAGAATGAGAACAGGGAGGGGGTCACATCTGAAAGATGATTTAATGCCTCCGGTGAATTTATTAAAATGTGACTACAGCACCTGGGCGTCCGCCGCAGAACACAAGGCGGTTTACAACTAGCATCAATCTGCGGAAAGCGGCAGGAGACACACTTGTACCTGTTCAGGGGTTTAATCAACCTGTCTATCAAAGAAGAAATAGGTGCTAGGGGATATAAGCAAGTGTACAGCAAATCCACACTGAGACCACATCACCATACGTCAATCATACATCCTATAAGGCAACACAAACCACTATATATACAAAACTATAACTATTATGTTATTATGTAAAAGAATATAACTACTATAATACTGCCCCCTATGTACAAGAATATAACTACTATAATACTGCTCCTATGTACAAGAATATAACTACTATAATACTGCTCCTATGTATAAGAATATAACTACTATAATACTGCTCCTATATACAAGAATATAACTACTATAATACTGCCCCTATATACAAGAATATAACTACTATAATACTGCCCCTATGTACAAGAATATAACTACTATAATACTGCCCCTATGTACAAGAATATAACTACTATAATACTGCTCTTATATACAAGAATATAACTACTATAATACTGCACCTATGTACCAGAATATAACTACTATAATACTGCCCCTATGTACAAGAATATAACTACTATAATACTGCCCCCTATGTACAAGAATATAACTACTATAATACTGCCCCTATGTACAAGAATATAACTACTATAATACTGCTCCTATGTACAAGAATATATCTACTATAATACTGCCCCTATATACAAGAATATAACTACTATAATACTGCCCCCATTTACAAGAATATAACTACTATAATACTGCCCCTATGTACAAGAATATAACTACTATAATACTGCCCCCATGTACAAGAATATAACTACTATAATACTGCTCCTATGTACAAGAATATAACTACTATAATACTGCTCCTATATACAAGAATATAACTACTATAATACTGCCCCTATGTACAAGAATATAACTACTATAATACTGCTCCTTTGTACAAGAATATAACTACTATAATACTGCTCCTATGTACAAGAATATAACTACTATAATACTGCACAATATGTACAAGAATATAACTACTATAATACTGCTCCTATGTACAAGAATATAACTACTATAATACTGCCCCTATGTACAAGAATATAACTACTATAATACTGATCCTATATACAAGAATATAACTACGGTAGTATAATACTGCTCCTATCTACAAGCATATAACTGCTATAATACTGCTCCTATGTACAAGAATATAACTACTATAATACTGCCCCTATGTACAAGAATATAACTACTATAATACTGCCCCTATATACAAGAATATAACTACTATAATACTGCTCCTATATACAAGAATATAAATACTATAATACTGTCCCTATGTACAAGAATATAAATACTATAATACTGCTCCTATATACAAGAATATAAATACTATAATACTGTCCCTATGTACAGAATATAAAATACTATAATACTGTCCCTATATACAAGAATATAACTACTATAATACTGCTCCTATGTACAAGAATATAACTACTATAATACTGCCCCCTATGTACAAGAATATAACTACTATAATACTGCCCCCTATGTACAAGAATATATCTACTATAATACTGCCCCTATGTACAAGAATATAACTACTATAATACTGCTCCTATGTACAAGAATATATCTACTATAATACTGCCCCTATGCACAAGAATATAACTACTATAATACTGCCCTTATGTACAAGAATATAACTACTATAATACTGCCCCTATGCACAAGAATATAACTACTATAATACTGCCCTTATGTACAAGAATATAACTACTATAATACTGTCCCTATGTACAAGAATATAACTACTATAATACTGCTCCTATGTACAAGAATATAACTACTATAATACTGCCCCTATGTACAAGAATATATCTACTATAATACTGCCCCTATGTACAAGAATATAACTACTATAATACTGCTCCTTTGTACAAGAATATATCTACTATAATACTGCTCCAATGTACAAGAATATAACTACTATAATACTGCCCCTATGTACAAGAATATAACTACTATAATACTGCTCCTTTGTACAAGAATATAACTACTATAATACTGCTCCTATGTACAAGAATATAACTACTATAATACTGCACACTATGTACAAGAATATAACTACTATAATACTGCTCCTATGTACAAGAATATAACTACTATAATACTGCCCCTATGTACAAGAATATAACTACTATAATACTGATCCTATATACAAGAATATAACTACGGTAGTATAATACTGCTCCTATGTACAAGAATATAACTGCTATAATACTGCCCCTATGTACAAGAATATAACTACTATAATACTGCCCCTATGTACAAGAATATAACTACTATAATACTGCCCCTATGTACAAGAATATAACTAATATAATACTGCCCCCATGTACAAGAATATAACTACTATATACTGCTCATATATACAAGAATATAACTACTATAATACTGCCCCTATATACAAGAATATAACTACTATAATACTGCTCCTATATACAAGAATATAACTACTATAATACTGCTCCTATGTACAAAAATATAACTACTATAATACTGCCCCTATGTACAAGAATATAACTACTATAATACTTCTCCTATGTACAAGAATATAACTACTATAATACTGCCCCCTATATACAAGAAATATAACTACTATAATACTGCTCCTATATACAAGAATATAACTACTATAATACTGCCCCTATATACAAGAATATAACTACTATAATACTGCCCATATATACAAGAATATAACTACTATAATACTGCTCCTATGTACAAGAATATAACTATTATAATACTGCTCCTATATACAAGAATATAACTACTATAATACTGCCCCCTATATACAAGAATATAACTACTATAATACTGCTCCTATATACAAGAATATAACTACTATAATACTGCTCCTATGTACAAGAATATAACTATTATAATACTGCTCCCTATATACAAGAATATAACTACTATAATACTGCCCCTATGTACAAGAATATAACTACTATAATACTGCTCCTATACACAAGAATATAACTACTATAATACTGCCCCTATGTACAAGAATATAACTACTATAATACTGCTCCTATGTACAAGAATATAACTACTATAATACTGCTCCTATGTACAAGAATATAACTACTATAATACTGCTCCTATTACAAGAATATAACTACTATAATACTGCCCTATGTACAAGAATATAACTACTATAATACTGCTCCTATACAAGAATATAACTACTATAATACTGCCCTATATACAAGAATATAACTACTATAATACTGCCCTATGTACAAGAATATAACTACTATAATACTGCCCTATATACAAGAATATAACTACTATAATACTGCTCCTATATACAAGAATATAACTACTATAATACTGCCCTATGTACAAGAATATAACTACTATAATACTGCCCTATTACAAGAATATAACTACTATAATACTGCCCCTATGTACAAGAATATAACTACTATAATACTGCTCCTATGTACAAGAATATAACTACTATAATACTGCCCCTATTACAAGAATATAACTACTATAATACTGCCCTATGTACAAGAATATAACTACTATAATACTGCCCTATGTACAAGAATATAACTACTATAATACTGCTCCTATATACAAGAATATAACTACTATAATACTGCTCCTATGTACAAGAATATAACTACTATAATACTGCTCCTATATACAAGAATATAACTACTATAATACTGCTCCTATTACAAGAATATAACTACTAAATACTGCTCCTATGTACAAGAATATAACTACTATAATACTCCCTCCTATTACAAGAATATAACTACTATAATACTGCCCTATGTACAAGAATATAACTACTATAATACTGCTCCTATGTACAAGAATATAACTACTATAATACTGCCCTATGTACAAGAATATAACTACTATAATACTGCTCCTATGTACAAGAATATAACTACTATAATACTGCCCTATGTACAATAATATAACTACTATAATACTGCCCTCTAGTACAAGAATATAACTACTATAATACTGCTCCTATATACAAGAATATAACTACTATAATACTGCTCCTATATACAAGAATATAACTACTATAATACTGCTCCTATATACAAGAATATAACTACTATAATACTGCCCCTATATACAAGAATATAACTACTATAATACTGCTCCTATATACAAGAATATAACTACTATAATACTGCTCCTATATACAAGAATATAAACATACTATATATTACTGCCCTATGTACAAGAATATAACTACTATAATACTGCTCCTATGTACAAGAATATAACTACTATAATATGCCCCTATATACAAGAATATAACTACTATAATACTGCTCCTATATACAAGAATATAACACTATAATACTGCTCCTATGTACAAGAATATAACACTATAATACTGCTCCTATGTACAAGAATATAACTAGCATGGCCATGAGATACGTATATTTTGCATTAACAATGTTATGTATTGGAGTCAGGGACCCAGGAAGTCTGGAGACAACTGATGTGTTATTTTTGCGTTCCTCTTTATTCTCGTACCCGCGGGGCTGTTGCCATAGTAACTAGATGCCAGGTACCATATTACTTATGAATAAATCTACAGAATAAAACAAACAATTTTTTTTAGTTCCCCGTAGCTCGGCATCCTCACAGATATTTCTGCGTTTGCATTAAATCAATTTATTTTGTGCGCTGAAGGAAAAAAAAAAAAAAGTCGACAAGAAATTTATCATCCAGGGTATAAGTAGGTTAATGGCGGGGAGGATAAATGAGGCAGAAGTTGGCATTTAGGGAGCGGATCGCCTGCGGTACTGGAAAAGGGCAGACATAAACAACTATGGGCTCCCGTGCACACAACCCGCGGACCCAACTCCATCACACAACGAGCAAAGTCTCATATACAAGAACGAGTGCAAGAAGAACATCTCATGAAAATTTATTGCTTTCATTTCTGATATTCATGGTAATCTAAGTCAGTGAAAGGGTTAATGTGGTCTCAGGCTAATTAATGTAACGTGGTGTATAGAATGATAACATTCCTGGTGGCCTAGGGCCATAAAGGAGTAATGATAACCTTCCTGGTGGTCTCTGGCAATGAAGTGGTTAATTATACATTCCTAGTGGCCTAGGGTTGTAAAGGAGTAATGATAATATTCATGGTGGCTCAGGTCTATAAAGGAAAATGATAACATTCCTGGTGGCCTAGAGGTATAAAGAAGTAATGATAATGTTCATGGACCCTAGAGCTATAAAGGAGTAATGGTAACATTCTTGGTGGGCTCAGGTCTATGAAGGAATAATGACATTCCTGGTAGCCTAGGGCTATAAAGGAGTAATAATAAATTCCCGGTGGCCTAAGGCTATAAGGGAGTAAGGATAACATTCCTGGTGGCCTAGGGCTTTAAAGGAGTTATGCTCACATTTCTGGTGGTCTGGGGCAATGAAGTGGTGATGACAACATTCCTGGTGGTCTAGGGCTACAAACGAATAATGATAACATTCCTGGTGGCCTAGGGTTATATAGGAGTTATGCTCACATTCCTGGTGGTCTAGGGCTACAAATGAATAATGATAACATTCCTGGTGGCCTAGGGCTACAAACGAATAATGATAACATTCCTGGTGGCCTAGGTTATAAGGAGTTATGCTCACATTCCTGGTGGTCTAGGGCTACAAACGAATAATGATAACATTCCTGGTGGCCTAGGGTTATATAGGAGTTATGCTCACATTCCTGGTGGTCTAGGGCTACAAACGAATAATGATAACATTCCTGGTGGCCTAGGGCTACAAACGAATAATGATAACATTCCTGGTGGCCTAGGGCTACAAACGAATAATGATAACATTCCTGGTGGCCTAGGGCTACAAATGAATAATGATAACATTCCTGGTGGCCTAGGGCTACAAATGAATAATGATAACATTCCTGGTGGCCTAGGGCTACAAACGAATAATGATAACATTCCTGGTGGCCTTGGGTTATAAAGGAGTAATGGTAATATTCCTGGTGGCTAGGGTTATAAAGGAGTGATGGTAATATTCCTGGTGGCCTTGGGTTATAAAGGAGTAATGGTAATATTCCTGGTGGCCTTGGGCTATAAAGGAGTGATGGTAATATTCCTGGTGGCCTTGGGTTATAAAGGATGATGGTAATATTCCTGGTGGCTAGGGTTATAAAGGAGTGATGGTAATATTCCTGGTGGCTAGGGTTATAAAGGAGTGATGTAATATTCCTGGTGGCCTAGGGTTATAAAGGAGTAATGGTAATATTCCTGGTGGCCTAGGGTTATAAAGGAGTGATGGTAATATTCCTGGTGGCCTTGGGTATAAAGGAGTGATGGTAATATTCCTGGTGGCCTTGGGTTATAAAGGAGTAATGGTAATATTCCTGGTGGCCTTGGGTTATAAAGGAGTGATGGTAATATTCCTGGTGGCTAGGGTTATAAAGGAGTGATGGTAATATTCCTGGTGGCCTAGGGTTATAAAGGAGTAATGGTAATATTCCTGGTGGCTAGAGCAGTGAAAAGGTGTATGATAACATTCATGGTGGTGTAGGCAATTAACGGGTATTGGTAGTATCCCTGGTGGTCTAGGGTACTAAAAAAAATACCAGTAACACCTTCATGGGCAATGAAAATGTTAATGATGATATTCATGGTGGTCACCACTAACACTGCCAACCCTCAAATGGCTATATCCAGACAATGAAGGAGCCGCCGGTGCCCGCCGGGCACAGCCTTACACTGGGCCTTGTATAGACGATATCTCGACCTTTAGAAGAATCATTTACATGTTTAATTAATGACGATAATGAGATGGAGGGAAGAATAATAAGAATATCTTTGTATCCCTTTAATTCCGCAATAAGAGCTCACATTATCCGGATAAATGATGACTCTGCTCGCAGCTAAATGGACAATTCTGTGTTTTTCAATAAAAAAAAAACAAGTAAAATGTAATTTTCCTCTTCACAATCTCCAGCAATAAAATCTCAAGAGGAACTTAATTCAATTAACATCCAAAGATTGGATAATCAGCTCGGCCGGGGCGGGGGTGGGGAGGGGAGAAATTCTAGAATGTAGTAGAAATGTCAATTTATTTATCTTAACGACCTAATAAGACCCCTCCGAAAATCTACTGTATGGACACAACGGGGGACAAGAGTCACAGAATACCCAACATGTACCTAATCCTAAGGGAAAAAAATGAAGTCGTCTATATATCCGGTGCATCAAGGGGCGCACAAAGAGACCCCCTAAAAGACAATGTCTGGGGCCCCCTTCTGTAGTTAAGAGTGCACCCATAAATCTGATGGGGGGCACAACTTAGCAATATCATCACTTTTTGATGGTGGTGATGTGACATTAGGGATACACAGAGAGTTCACAAAAATACAATGTTTGGGACCCCCTTCTGTAGTCAAGAGTGCACCCATACATTTGACAGGGGAACAACTAGCAATATCAATACTACTAGTATAGGGTGTTTTAAAGGGGTAATCCTTCCTCGTAAAGTGATTGTTAGGATCTATCATAACTTTTTGATGATGGTGTTTAATTTGTAGGACACCCGACAGTTCTGATTTTCAACTCTTCACAGGGATTTCCACTATTTTTGTGTGTTTACAAAGAGAAACAGTAAAGGAGCTGCAGCCCATAATTTCACTGTAGCCCATTCCTTTTCAGACTATTTGGGATCTCAAAGGTCAGAACCCCACTGATATTGGATGGTTTAAGAGTTAATAATAATATTCCTTGCGTGCTTACATAGAGACAGGAGATGAGGAATTCCTAATGTCTGTGTGTGCTGTGTATGGGAAACATCATAGCAGCTATTCTCCACTCACTAGCTCAGAGACAATTGAGGGGAAAAACTGGTGAAAAATTCAAGATTTAAGTTACAGTGGCCAAAAATAGTGGTATTCCCCCAAACCATGAACAGCGCTCTGTTGCCCCCTATCATCAGGACAATTGTGAAAAGGGATGATGATTTGAGGCTCTGCAATGCTTTTGTATGTTTACAAGCAGAAACATTAAAGGAGCTGCAGCCCATAATTATTACTGTAGCCCATTCCTTTTCAGAACTAGTGGGGGTCATGAAGGTCAGACCCCCACTGAACATAAAGTGGTATGGGGTGGCTTGTGTGTTTATATAGAGGCAGGAAATTAACGGCCCCTCATGTCTGTGTGTGCTGTGTATGAGAAACATCATAGAAGGTAGTTTCCACTCACTAGCTCAGAGACAACTGAGGGGAAAAACTGGTGAAAAATGTAGGATTCAATTCACACAGTGGCCAAAAATAGTGTTATTCCTCATTGTCATGAATAGCAATCAGCTGCCCCCTATCATCAGGACAATTGAGAAATTGACTGATAATTAATGAAGTCATGGATGTTTCCACTATGAGGATGATTATTGGGGAGCTGACAGTGAGAGTATGGTATGTATACATGCAACTGTTTCCAACGTATGGAGTATATATACCTCGGTACAGTCACTGCCAAGCTTCACAATAATTCAAGAAAACTATGAGCTGCCACCACCAACATGTTACAGGTAGACTGGACACCTATGACAGGTAGCGTTTGGCTTCGGGATGCGGTTTATAGACGAAGAGGAACAACGCTATTACATTTTATATATTTAATATGAAAAATAGGCAGTGTTTATAAAAATATACAAAAGATTTTGTAAAGGAGACGAAACAATACAGTATACACAGTTACATGAAATAAATATGAATGATGAAAGAAAATTACTTAACTTGGGTCATTGAAATGGCTAAAATTTAAGGAGGGAAAACTCAAATGGAACATGGAACAATCCTGCATAGCAATTTATCTTCTGGGCATTGAACCGGGATCACATTTGGCATTTGCTTTTATTCACACAACGTACACCCACATACGTCATAACAGGGCTGTTCATGTGATGTGACTTCAGTATACCGAAAATCATGAAATCTCAAACTTCCAGGATATCTTTGTCCCAGGGGGAAAATACCATAGTCATGTTTCTTATCATGATTTTATCTTTCTGTACATATGAAACATGGCATGGATAGCATCATCCAGATGACCCAATTTACAAACTGATGAACTATATCTATAATTTTGTCTGTAACCCTTCTCATGTACAACGCATGGAATTAATGGTGCTATATAAATAGCTAATAATAATGTACATACACATGCCAAAACATTATGAAAAGTCACCAAAAACAGCAAGCTAAATAGCAGCAACCCTGATGATAGCAGGTAAGCATTACCTAGGACGGTAACACAACTAAACAACTGGAGTAATATCCAAAAAGGACATGGTTTCTTTCAAGCAAAAATAGCGCCATCTCTGTCCACAGTTGTGTGTGCAATTGCTTCTTAACCCCATTCACTTCATATATAGAGCTGCAATACCAGACACAGCCTATAACCAGATGTGGCGCTTTTCTGGCAGAGAGCAGAGATACTGTTCTAATCTCGTTAAACCCTTTAAGACATGTGGGAGATCCTAACGGTTAAATCCCCTCTTGGCGGTAAAATCGCCGCCCGCGTTAATTAAGTCCACATTCTTCCAACATATAATGAAGCAAATAGCTGATCCTGTGTTTTAGTAAAGATAAAATCATGAAATATTAGCAAATGACATGCGGCTCCTATTTAAAAGAAATTTAACTCCCCAAGAATCACTGTAACATTAACTATAGCTTTAATTAAGCATGTAATTAGGAGCAGGCAGAGGCGTGCGGCAGAACTTCATACGCCTCGCTCCACGAGACATTAAGAGCGGCAGGCACCGAGAGGAGTATATGAGCTTATTAATGTGGAGGTGGATTGAGACAAACCAGCACCATCCTCGCTGGAGATTACATTAAATTAATAAAGCAACAATCATAAATACCATAAAGCAAAAAGTGTCCAGAAAGCAAAATCCTCGTATTGTCTTATAGTGAACGATCTAATGCCTCCGTCACTGGGAAAGACGGGAAATAACAATATGCAAAATGTCTCCCAGCTTTAACAGAACAGAATAATTTACCTAAGCAATTCTAGAAGATACATGAAACGGAAAAAGAAGAAACAAGATGAGATGCATATAGTATACAGAAATGTGCACATCCAACTAATTAATAGGATGCTCTGGGCTATCAGAACGCTAATAAAATGCTCGAGACTAACGGAATTTGCAGGGCTAACGCAATGCTCAGGCTACAAATGCTCGGGGTACTAAATGCTCAGGCTACGGAATGCTCAGGGCTAACAGACTGCTCGTGGCTATTGGAATGCTCGGGTCAATCAGAATGCTCAGGGTACGGAATGCTAGGGTTAACTGAATGCTAGGGGCTAACAGAATGCTGGGGCTAACTGAATGCTAGGGCTAACAGAATGCTGGGGATAACTGAATGCTAGGGGCTAACAGAATGCAGGGGCTAACAGAATGCTGGGGCTAACAGAATGCTGGGGCTAACAGAATGCTCAGGACTACGGAATGATCAGAGCTAAAGGAATGCACGGGGCTATTGTTAATGCTCAGGTCTATCGGAATGGTCAGGGCTACAGAATGCTAGGGCTAACAGAATGCTAGGCTAACAGAATGCTTGGGCTAACAGAATGCTTGAGGCTACAGAATGATCGGAGCTAACAGAATGCTCGGTGCTAATGGAATGCTCGGTGCTATTGGAATGCTCGGTGCTAATGGAAGGCCCAGAGATCACATCCTATGCTTGTCTTGGGCAGAAAATGTAGTCTTCCTGACACAGGAGCAAAGCCATGGAGGCTTCCTGAAAAACACACAGGGTGGAAGCTTTCTCACCTCTGATGGGCTTCAAAGAAATCAACAAATAGTCTCTCCTTCTATATTTGCTGTGGGAATCAAGGGCATTGGAGATGTAATGTATTCATTGCTAAATTAGTTATTATCCAGCCACAGACCCAGGATTAGAATATGAAAATGAAAGGCTGTTCTAGAAATTCGACCTCCAGACTGAGCCTATAAAGTGGGCTACCAGACAAAAGAAAGTTGTTCGCGAATGGGACAGTTCGAATACTGCTGTGATCCATATTTCACCCCTCCTTCCCCAAGGATACACAAAGAAACATTAGATTGGAAAGTTTAGGTATTTTTGTAATTTTCTCCCTTTTATTTTATAACTGTTTTACATGTCTGTATGTCTATTATCTTTAACTTTATTTCTTTATATCTTTTATTGTAAGCACTGTAACTTTATGCTAATGCTTAAAACTTTACTAAGTTTGACCCTTGTATACTCTAAAAGAATCTATTGCCTTAGGAAGTGTGTGACTTTGTTCATTGGCAGACAGTACTAGTTCATGGACTTATCGCCCTGTGTGCTTTGATGAGTGGTGGCAGCGTGTTGTGAAGCTGAGGGGGGCGGTCTGTGTCAGGGGGTGATTTATGCTCATATTTCAGCCTACAACAGGGGTTGCGTGTTGGAGTGAGTGAGAGGAGTTAAATTAACCCTTGCAGGTGCAACCTTAAGACACATGCTAAGAAGTGGGTACATGACAATACCAGTCTACATAAATACACTAGCTAGGTGATAATTATTAGGTTGTGAGAATACGAGGCTTTAGTCTCCTGTTCTGCCATGGCCGAAAACCGCTGTTTTCAGCTATCTTTATATCTTCGGTATGAAGAGCACTGTATTAGTGTGAACCTTGCCTTAAAATGTAAATGTAGCAGTGTATTGCAAAAAAAGGAATAACCCTTTAAAGGGAATCTGTCAGCTGCTTTTTGTTAACTCATCTGAGAGCAGCATGATGTAGGCAAAAGAGGCCCTGAATACAACAATGTGTCACTTAGATTACTGGGTGCAGCCGTTCTGTCACAAATTTTTTAGTTTTAGCACATAGCAGAGCTCAAAGACCTACCCCTGCTCACACCAGGCTCGGCATGTACAATGTCTATAAAGGTGAGCTGCTAATCACAGCAGGGGGCGTGCCGAACTTGGGTTTATGAGCTGCCAAGTCCCAGCAATGATAAGCTCCTTGTGCTAAGCAAACATTGCAGGTAAACAACAACACTTTGTGATGAGACGTCACTGAATTCTTTGTGTGAACCCTTACAGCATGCGATCTTCAGATTACATAGCAAAAACCTGCTGACACATTCCCTTTAAGAAACAAAATGCAAATATAACAAAAAATAATGATGATAAAGAGAAACGGCAGTATAGTATCTGTAGGGAATGAGTGACATTTCATCGACAGGCCGTCCGTCTGAACTCATTTCCCGCTGAGACTAATTGAGCCTTAAATGATTTCTTAAAATTAAGTAATTAATAATCTGGCTGCATTAGTATTGAGGATATTAGGTCGTTAGCCGGGCTCATGGAAATCATCGTCGTGAAAATCAAAATGCACATTTTGCTGAAGGATCGAAGTTCGCGCGTTATGAATAATAAAGATGGAGCAAGTGAACGGGATTCAATCATCTGAGAGGATGAGACGCACTTCAAGATGTCGACCGGGGACTCAATTAAAACAATACATGTTCAGGCTTGAGTTGAGGGTGTTTATTAAAGCACCACTAGTGACTTTTTTTTTATTGCACCGCTGGTGCGGTACTTTAAGGGTACGCTTACATCTGCATATCTTGCCTCACTGAGATCCTTTGCAAGAAAAGTAGCAGAGACATGCGTTCTTAATATGGTCTTTCCCATGCTGTAAAAAGTTAGAATAGAGAGATAGATAGATAGATGGATAGATAGATAGATAGATAGATAGATAGATAGATAGATAGATAGATAGATAAATAGATAGATAAATAGATAGATAGAGGCTAGGATAGCTGAGTCGATTTTACCAGTCCCCTGCTGCTTGCTTCATTAAGCTTCATGCATATTCACTGCACTGAATGGCAACGGTCACAAACACTCACTCTCTATGAGAGCATCTGTGATTGGCTGTTGCACTCACACTGTGCCCCCAAAATCTGTACCGATGGCTGTGCTTGGTTGCCATACACATTAGTATATGGAAACCAACCTGCCATCATATGTGTGTTTAATAAATAATGGGAAAAAAAGATGCGCACTGGTCCCCCCTATTTTTCATTCTCAGCACAGATAAAGAAGGCAGCTGCAGGCTGCGGCCCCCAGCTATGCACTTCATGTAGGCTGAGTATCAAATACAGGGTTCCATACTGTTTTTTTTAAATGAAATTAAATAATTTTAGAAAACAGCGGAGTGCTGTCCCCAACCCAGTTTGACACTCAGGTAAGATAAAGCCTTGCAGCTGGGGGTTTGCTATTCTTAGCATGGGGAGGAACATAGTTATTGTGTCTTTCCCCCCCTCCCCACAGGTAAGAATGACAACCCACAGCTGCCCCAGAATTTGGCGCATTCTTTAAAAGCACCAAATCCTGGTGCTTTACCTTGCTCTTCCCAATGCCCTGGTGCTGTGGCATCGGGGTGGTAGAAGGGGTTAATGACAGCTGAGTATTGACAGCTTGTCTTTAAGCCCTGGATTGGTAATGTCAGGTTTCTTATGATACCCATCAATTACCAGTCCACTAAGTGAAGAGTGAATAAACATACACACAGAAAAATCCATTATTGGAAATAAAACATACTGAAAACCCTTTACCCATTTATTAAATCATATTCTCTAATGATAATCCACAATGAGGTCCCACATCGCATCTCAGCTCTGCTGCATCGGAGGCCACACTGAAGGAGAAAGCATCCTATCCGTGTGGCCTCTAAGCACACAATGCGTGCCTTGAGAGCTGCGGCTGTGTCAGTGAAGTCACCCAAGGACACAGGTGAGGTACCATGGTAACCGCTAACCATGGTGAGCTAAGCTGGTTACCATGGTACCTCAGCTGTGTCTTCAGGTGACCTCACTGACTCACCGCAGTCAGTCGTCAGAGGGTATGTTGGAACTTAACAAATGGGTAAATAAGGGTTGTCACTATGTTTTATTTCTAACAAAGGATTTTTCTGTGTGTGTGTTTATAAACTCTTCACTTACTGGTTTGGTAATGGGTGCATATAATACAGACCTGACATTACTAATGTGTATGGCATCCAAGCACAGACACGGGTATAGATTGTGGGAGTACAGTCTGGTTGCAACAGCCAATCACAGACGCTGTCACAAAGTGTGAGTGTCTGTGATTGGCTGCTGCCGTTCAGTGTAGTGAATATGCATGAAGCTTAATGAGTGGCCCAAAAAGCAGCAGCTTGAGACTGGTAAGATCTATCTAACTATCTGTAGTGAAATATATATCTGAGGGAATGGACACAGCAGTTAATGGTTAAATTCTGTGTCATTACACAAAAGGTCCCAACCTATGTCAGTGATGGCGAACTCCAGGCCTCGAGTGCCACCAACAGTGCAGGTTTTCAGGATTTCCTCAGCATTGCACAGAGGTTGGAATCATCACCAGTGCAGGTGATTATATTATCACCTGTGCAATATAAGGAAATCCTGAAAACCTGCACTGTTGGTGGCACTCGAGGCCTGGAGTTCGCCATCACTGACCTATGTTATCTAATCACAAAGCTAGCTCTCTCATCACAGTGACTACAGGTCTTTCCAGAAGGCCATCATGAGAAACCACAGAGTGGAACCATTTTACACCTCTTATGCCTTTGAAGACCCCATCAAAGGGACCTAACGCAGCTGGACAGTTTGTATTTACTGTTGGGAAAGAGAAAGGGATTAGGACAAAGACCATTTTAAAAAATGAATTAGAATAGTAAACTGGGAGGTTGGGCTGGGTATCCGACCTCACTCAAAACACTATATGAACCCAGACAAACCAGGAGTTCTTTGTTCAAAGATTTGGGGCAGCTGAAACACTGCTGTGATCCACATTTATTTTTCCGCCCTCCCCATTGGGATACAGAAGGCAAGCTGCAAAGTTTATGTTTCTCCCTTTTTATTTTATAACTGTTTTGCATATTTGTATGTCCCTTTTTATTTCTATTTATATATATTTTCTTGTAAGTATTGTACCTTGTATATTACAGATTAAAACTTTAATGAGTTTGAACCTTGTAATTACTAAAGAATCCATAATCCTAGAGAGGGTGTGATTTTGTTTATTGTCTGATACGTAGTCTTAGTTTAGGGGGCTCATCCCCCCAAATCCGATGAGTGGTGGCAGCGTGTGTGAAGCGGGGTGCGCGGTTTGAGTCGCGGTGTGATTTATGTTCCCTTTCAGCATAGGACAGAGGTCGAGTGCTGGATTGAGTGAGAGGAGATAGATTAACCCTTGCAGGCACAACCCCAAGTCATGTGCTGAGAAGTGGGTACGAGAAACTATTTATCTTATCTATCCTATCTGTTTGTCTGTCTATCCTAACTTTTTACAGCATGGGAAAGACCATGTTAAGACACCATTCAAGTGCCTTGTGTGTGCTGTGCTATGTTTTTTATCGCACCCATTCACTTTCATTGGGATAATCTCGGCGAGATCCGCAGACATACGCAGCATGCTGCAAATGTTTCCTCAGCTTTTTCTCGCTGAGGAAAAACTCGCAGATGGGCATTGCCCTATAGCTTAACCTTGTTACAAGTGTAATTCGATGTTTATGGTGACACATGATGTCACTGTCATGCGCCCGCACTCATGGCATCGCCAACATCAGCTGTTTTGCTGGTGGCGTGTATTGCGGTGCAGGAACCTGATGGGTCTCTGTGCTGCAATGCTTTTCAGATGGATGTTCATCCTCGGTACTGGGGTCCACCCCTGGGCTGGTCGCGACCTTTGTCAAGATTCTAGTTTGACTGGAGAATATTTTATAATCTGAACAATGTTCTATTTGTGTCTTTCAAATTAAACATTTTTTTTTATTACCTGGGAGAATAATGTGCGCTGTGAAAGTCCTAATATCTGTGGTCTTCAAGGAATTTAAAGTGTCCATGGTGAGTAATATGTTCTACTGATCTAAGGCCTAGTTTATAGAGGATTCCATCAGGAGAAGCCTTGAAGAAGTGAGATGAATTTTCCTTTCTTCCATCAGGCGAGTTTCCAAACATGAAGCAGAAAGAAAAACCTCTCAAAACACAAATCCTCTGAACAGACAAGTGGTTTTACAGTAAAAGTGAAGAGCAATAGACTTTCAGGCATTATAAGTGACTGTCGTAACTCACCATGTGCTCAGACCATAATTATCTGAGACGTTTGACATTTGTCAACTGACTCCCTATCATTGCAGTTGCCATAAAGTGCACACTATATGCTGCCCTATGTCTACTCACAATACTCAAAATCTGTGTAAGTGATCGCTTCTCCTGTGCGGAGATGATCCATCCACGTCACAGGTGTGGCAGATCAACATTCTGTTCAGACACCTGATTATTGCACAGGTGCGCCTTAAGCTGCCACAATAGAAGACCACTCTAAAACGTGCAGTTAATCACACATCACACACACAATGCCACAGATGTCACAGGTTTTGAGGGAGAGTGCTGTTGGCAGCTGACGACAGGAATGTCCACCAGAGCTATCGGGAGTAAATTAAATGTTCGTTTCTCTACCATAAGCCGTCTCCAAAAGGCGCTTCAGAGAATTTGGCCGTACATCCAACCAGCCTCACAACTGCAGACAACCACATCCAGGATCCAGGACCTCCACATCCAGTATCTTAAACACCAAGATCGTCTGAGACCGTCTCCCCGGACCAAGATTGTCTGAGACTGTCTTCCAAGACAGCTGCTGCATCATTTGGTGCATAACCAAAGAATTTCTGCAAAAACTGTGAGAAGCCATCTCAGGAAAGCTCATCTGCAGCTCATCATCCTCATCAGGGTCTTCACCTGACTGCAGCTCATCATCCTCATCGGGATCTCCACCTGACTGCAGCTCATCATCCTCATCGGGATCTCCACCTGACTGCAGCTCATCATCCTCATCGGGGTCTCCACCTGACTGCAGTCAGTCATCCTCATCAGGGTCTCCACCTGACTGCAGTCAGTCATCCTCATCGGGGTCTCCACCTGACTGCAGTTTGTCGTCCTCATCGGGATCTCTGCCTGACTGCAGCTTTTCATCTTCATCGGGATCTCCGCCTGACTGCAGCTCGTCATCCTCATCGGGGTCTCCGCCTGACTGCAGCTTGTCATCCTCATCGGGGTCTCCACCTGACGGCAGCTCATCATCCTCATCGGGGTCTCCACCTGACTGCAGCTCGTCATCCTCATCGAGGTCGCCACCTGACTGCAGCTCGTCATCCTCATCGGGGTCTCCACCTGACTGCAGCTCGTCATCCTCATCGAGGTCGCCACCTGACTGCAGCTCGTCATCCTCATCGAGGTCGCCACCTGACTGCCGCTCGTCATCCTCATTGAGGTCACCACCTGACTGCAGCTCGTTGTCCTCATCGGGGTCTCAACCTGACTGCAGTTATTCATTTTCATCGGGGTCTCCACCTGACTGCAGCTTGTCATCCTCATTGGAGTCTCTACCTGACTGCAGCTCGTCGTCCTCATCTGGGTCTCCACCTGACTGCAGCTCATCATCCTCATCTGAGTCTCCACCTGACTGCAGCTCATCATCCTCATCGGTGTCTCCACCTGACTGCAGCTCATCATCCTCATCTGGGTCTGCACCTGACTGCAGCTCATCATCCTCATGGGTGTCTCCACCTGACTGCAGCTCGTCATCCTCATTGGGGTCTCCACCTGACTGCAGCTCGTCATCCTCATCGGGGTCTCCACCTGACTGCAGTCAGTCATCCTCATCAAGGTCTCCACCTGACTGCAGTTTGTCGTCCTCATGGGGATCTCCACCTGACGGCAGCTCGTCATCCTCATCGGGGTCTCCACCTGACTGCAGCTCGTCATCCTCATCGGGGTCTCCACCTGACTGCAGTCAGTCATCCTCATTAAGGTCTCCACCTGACTGCAGTTTGTCGTCCTCATGGGGATCTCCACCTGACGGCAGCTCGTCATCCTCATCGGGGTCTCCACCTGACTGCAGCTCGTCATCCTCATCGGGGTCTCCGCCTGACTGCAGCTCGTTATCCTCTTCAGGGTCTCTACCTGACTTCAGCTCATCATCCTCATCGGGGTCTCCACCTAACTGCAGCTCATCATCCTCATCGGATTCTCTACCTGACTGCAGCTCATCATCCTCATCAGGGTCTCCATCTGACTTTAGCTCATCATCCTCATTGGGGTCTCCAATTGACTGTAGCTCATCATCCTCATCAGGGTCTCCACCTGACTTTAGCTCATCATCCTCTTCAGGGTCTCCACCTGACTGTAGCTCATCATCCTCATCAGGGTCTCCACCTGACTTTAGCTCATCATCCTCATCAGGGTCTCCACCTGACTGTAGCTCATCATCCTCATCGGGGTCTCCACCTGAATTTAGCTCATCATCCTCATCGGGGTCTCCACCTGAGTGCAGTTCGTCATTGTAACTGACTTGGGTGGACAAATGATCACATTTGATGGCATCTGGCAATTGGAGTGGTGTTGTCTTCATAGATGAATCTCAGTTTTCACTGTACAGGGCAAATGCTACACTGCGTGTATGACGTTGTATATAACAGTGTGTTCCAGTTCATACCAATATCCAGCAGCTACGCAACCATTGAAGGGGAGTGGGCAATATCCCACAGTGTGAAAGAAAAACTGACCCTAACAGAACAAATGTGAACAGGTGCAAACCGTAAATACAATAAACTAAAAAATGAACAACTGTTCTCTGTAGCGCTAAAGCATGAAGCATTAAATAAGGGAATTATGGACCTGCATTACTAGTGCTGAAAAAAATTGAGATATTTAGTGCATAAAGTGGCAAATTTATGAGAGCCCATCAGCTATATTAAGGCGTATCTCCTTGCTGGGTTCCTATCATGATATACCTCTTTCCAGGCTGAAAACCCAAAATTTTATTGGCAGATAAGAACCTGCTAAATTAAAGGGACTGTCAGGTCACTTTTCAGTATGATACTAATAGTATCCTTGAATAGTGCTCGGGCAGACCTTTCAGAATATGTAAAAATCATTAATGTCCCCTTTGTAGTTCTCTTGCTATAAGCACCTGCTCACCCAGCAGACAGCTGTAAAAGTAATTGTCATGACTCCCAAGAGTCACAGTAAGTAAATGTTATTTAAATATTAACTCCTATCCAAGCTGGTATTCTGTCCCTCCCCTGACACTGAATCTCAGGCTTTTCCAGGCTGCTAGGGGAGAATGAGAGGGGGGGAGGTGTTTTATGCTACAACTCTTGTGCTGTCTGTGAGAGATTTTTGTTTATATGAACACTAGATTTCCTGCAGACATGTAATGTGTGTATCTGCTGAGCAAATGATCAAATGCTCCTATAAACACTAAAAAATATCTCCAGCACACACTACACACATGCCTCAGATACACACAATGAAGATCTCAGAGCTGCATTTACTAAGAGCACACACCTCCTCCCCCCTCCTGTCACGCTGGGAGTGGGGAAGACACCCAGCGTAGGATAACGACGGGGGGGGGGAATAAGGAGTCCCTAACGCTAAGGGCACAAGAAGGAGACGGTGACCCCTAGACTTCCTAGAGCTGACCCTGTCTGCCCTAACGTCCCTATACAGTCTCCTCAACTGTCGCCGACCACGAACCTCGTCCCTCTCTGATCCTAGCACTATCTTATCTAAGGATCAGATGGAGGGGTTCACTAGACCCCTCCACTATCAACTAAAGACAAACACCAGGGAAGACAGACATTTGGGAAAAGGAAACACTTATCTGACAGCAGAGCTCAGCAACCTCCACAACCTCCGCGTCTGCTGGAGCAAGGATAATGAGTGCACAAGGAACTATCACCTGCACCGAGGAAGGGTGATGAACCTCCTTATAAAAGTGGAAGGAATCCGCTGGGTCCTAGTGACCTACAATATTGGTGGATAAAACCAGACCGAGCACAAGACCTCCACAGCCGTCCCCCCATAACAGCGAGATCCCATCACACCCTCTCTCCATCTACACAGAAGGTAAATGCCCCTGAAAGAGACGGACCATCCTCCACCATTATGGCTGGTGGGCCACACGCTGGGATCGTCTGCGCGTGGCCTCCACCCTGTCATCCGTGCCACCCGTGACACTCTGTCTGCACTG
>JARQOC010000001.1:609520580-609553951 GCA_033576535.1 Allobates femoralis
AATACAGTCTCGTGACGCCACCTGTGGTGACCGGTGAAGGCACCGGTGCTGCTGCAGACCTTCGGGGATGATGACGGGCAACGCTACCCGTAGGTGGAGCGAGGGGTCCCGGGGCAATGATGTGGTGATGGGGAATTTGCACAGGGAGGTGGTTCGGCAGCTGGCTAATGCTACAGTCTCTGGGCTGTACAGGATCAGGGCTGAAATGACTGACATACACACCAGGAATCATTTCCATACCTTTACTGATGTTATGACAGGCACGGTCCAGAGTACACTAGGAGGCAGCACTTCAGGATTTCCACAGTGAGTGATTTGTAAGGCCTCCTTGTCTCTTTCCCCTTGGTGAAGCCCCTGACCTGCGTAGAACTAGACCTGTCCTCCTCTGTGTGTGTCTGTCTCTCACCCGTATTGTAGTGTTGAGAACCTTTTGTGGGCTACTGCTATGACTTCTCCTGCGGTTCCTGGCTCTCATGTTGGTTGCGCTACAGGTGTCCGGGAGACTGCAGGAGAGCATCAAGCCCAACAGAAAACACAGGTTCACAGAGGAGACTCCAGACTCAGACTCCGTATCCGGGTTGCTTCCTGGGGTGAACTGGTATGGCTCCTCTGCCCCCAATCTGCTCTTTAACTTGTCTTTTGCCTTGCCTACGACCCTCACTCCGGCCTCACACTGGCTAGGCTGGTCTCTGTACGGGCCTAATCGCAGCACCGGTCACTAGATGGTCTACACAGTACTACTCCATACTGCACAGACTAACTAACTCCTCCCCCAGCACCGCTATTTATAGGGCATCTTGATTAAGGGCAACAAGTGGAGCTCCCCCTACAGGTCTGGGGTGGAAGGTGTTGTGTGTGTTGTGGAAATCCCTCCATGCCTTAGGTGGTTCTGTGGCTACCTGTAAGGGCAGGGTGCCACACCACCTCTCCACTGAAACTGCCCTGACCAAAATTACTAACGACTTACTCACGGCCAAAGCTAACAGACAGTTCTCCATCCTCCTCCTTCTAGACCTGTCCTCTGCATTCGACACAGTCGACCACTGTTTCCTACTACAGATCCCTCTTCCATTGGTATCACTGACCTTGCCCTCTCCTGGATCTCCTCCTACTTTCCAACCGCACATTTAGTGTCTCCCACTCCCACACGACCCTCCCCCATCCCCTCTCTGTTGGGGTCCCTCAAGGCTCTGTCCTGGGATCCCTTCTTTTTTTCCATCTTTACCCTTGGTCTGGGATAACTCTTAAAGTCCCATGGCTTCCAGTATCACCTGTATGCTGATGACACTCAGATCTACCTCTCTGGCCCCGACGTCCCTCTCTCCTGTCCAGAATCCCGGAGTGTCTATCAGCCATATCCTCCTTCTCCTGTCGCTTCCTAAAACTCAATTATAGAGAAAACCGAACTCATCATCTTTCCTCCATCTCACACACCTTCCTTACCTGATCATCACAATAAATGACATCACGCATTGCCCTGTACCTGAAGTCCGCTGCCTCGAAGTGATCCTTGACTCTGCCTTATCCTTCAGACCACACATCCAAGCTCTCGCCACCTCCTGCCGCCTCCAACTCAAAAATATTTCCGTCCCTTCCTCAACCCCCAATCTGTTAAACTACTATTGCATGCCCTCATCATCTCCCACCTCGACTACTGCAACCTCCTCCTCTGTGGCCTCCCTGCTAACACTCTTGCACCTCTCCAATATGTCCTTAACTCTGCTGCCCGACTAATCCACCTCTCTCCTCGCTATTCCTCCACTTCTCCCCTCTGCAAATCCCTCCACTGGCTCCCAATTCACCAGCGTATCCAATTCAAACATTGACTTACAAAGCCGTCCACAATCTGTCCCCCCATATATCTCTGAACTAATATCCCGATATCATCCAACTCTTAATCTTCGATCCTCCCAAGACCTCCTTCTTTTCTCCACACTTGTACATTCCTCATCTAACCGCCTGCAAGACTTTGCCCCAGCATCCCCCATCCTCTGGAATCTGCACCCCAAAACGTCCGACTGTCCCCCACACTCAGAACCTTCAAGCGGAACCTGAAAACCATCTCTTCAGAACAGCTTAGAACCTGTAATGACCGAACTGCCACCCCACCGCCGCTGGACCCCACGCTCCACCGCACTGGACCCGGCGCTCCACCACCATCGGACCCGGCGCTCCACCACCACTGGACCCGCGCTCCACCACTACTGGACCTGGGACCCACCACCACTGGACCTGGCACCCCACCACCACTGGCCCCTGCGTTCCACCACCACTGGACCTGGCACTCCAACACCACTGGACCCGGCGCTCCATCGCCACTGGACCTCGCTCTCCACCACCAGGGGACCTGGCACTCCACCACCATTGGAGCCGGTGCTCCACCACCACCTGAGCAGACCCAACCTACTGTCTCTCTCCCCACCGCGCTGTAGACTGTAAGCCCATAATGGCAGGGTCCTCTCTCTCCCTCTGTATCGGTATGTCACTGTTACTTTGTTCATTGTATTTATAACTTGTTTGTATGTAACCCTTTCTCATGTACAGCACCATGAAATCAATGGTGCTCTATAAATAAATAATAATAATAATACAGTGACCGGCTAAACCATCATACTTACTGAATAATATCACCACAATGTGAATGGCTAATACAACCATATAGTGAGTGAACAATAAAGCCAGATGATGACTGGATATCACTATACAGTTACTGAATTATACCGCTTATGTACTGTGACTGGTATTGCAGCCCAACCACATTCACTTTAAGGCTGATGAGCTACAATAGCAAAATTGGCCACTAGAGCGGCGCTGTTTCTACACAAAAAGCCCATTTCCGCGGTGGTCTAGTGTAGTAACAGTCTATACAATACACGTCTCCCTGGTGGTCAGTGCTAATGGACGGACAACACATGGTGTCTTATTCTCTCACCATTCCCAGGTCATATCCGCTTAATCCTGTCTCTTAAGGTACCGTTACACGCTAGGATATGGGTGAAGGATATCATTAGCTATGTCATGTGACCGCGATCCTTCCGACATCGTTAGCGCATTGTCACACACAAGGGTATCGTTAACGATCTTAAATTTGGCAATGCTCCAGCGATTTGGAGAAGAACTGATTGAACGATTTTACAAAGTGGCAGGAATAGGAGAAATATGACCGACATCGTTCACAAAGGCGTCACACTGAACGATGCTGCGGCTTCACAGGACGATAATTGGACGACGAACGATAGATTTCAGGTCCGGACCTCAAAGTTTTTGCTGAACGATCCCAGGATTTTTCCTTCCTGCATCGTTCGTTAACACGTAACGACGCACTAACGAGATCGTTAGAACGATCACAAATCCGTGACGTTTCAACAATATCGATATCTTAGCATGTGAGGCGGCCTTAAGTAGAGTTTTCTATACATCTACATAAGCAGTGGATTATGTGAGCTGTATAAGGTGGTATTAGGCTCTAGAACAGCTACAATGGTATTACGTAAATGTATATGTTATATGTATCACATCTGGTAGCTATTCCACATCTACAGCTGCAGTGGTATTCTGTACACTGTACATAGTGATACTATTTTGGCACAAGATCCAGTAGATCCTGGCCAGCCCTATGGACTCAGTCAGTCCTTGCTTTTCCCATCCTCTGCCCCCTCTGATGCCCATCATGCCTGTCTGGGGGCGAGCGCTATTTGTGGCACAGGAGAGGAATGCTGGTATACAGCAGATTTTGTTTCATTTATTACCAGCATTTAACATTCATTCCCATGGATTTTTGGATTGTAAATCATGATATTTTAGAGCTGGCAGCGGCCCCAGAATAGCGGAGCGGCCAATGTGGCTGCCAGCAGTCCTCAAAGCATAACACAATTTAGGAAAGTCTCCCAGAGCCCAGATATTCCCACTCCCCCAACTTCAGGCCCACTCAGGGATATCTGACGTCCAGAGATATCTGCCGCGCAGGGATATCTGTCCCTCAAGGATATCTGCCACTCGGGGATATCTGTCCCTCAAGGATATCTGCCACTCGGGGATATCTGCTCGCTTGGGGATATCTGCTGCTCGGGGATATCTGCCACTTGGGGATATCAGCCACTCGGGGATATCTGCCACTCGGGGATATCTGCCACTCAGGGATATCTGCCACTCTGAGATATCTGCCACTCAGAGATATCTGTCCATCAATAATATCTGACGCCCAGGGATATCTGACACCAGTGGCGTAACTATAGTCTGGCGGGTCCCGGTACGAAACTTAGACCTAGGCCCCCGCATGTTGATGAAATGTATGCGCCTCATGTAACGTTCTAAATCCTTTAAAGACTCACAAATTGACCCCTCTCCCCTTCATTATGTATTAATGTCCCTCATCCTGCTATATATGGTCCTGCTCCTGGAATATGGCCCTTATTGTTGTATATATGCCCCCATCCTGGTTTATATGGTCCGCCTCCTCCCGTCACCATAGTCCTCCAATTATTATAATGCATCCCCATATTCCTCCATATATTACAACATATCCCCATAGTCCTCTAAGTATTATAATGCAACCCATAGTCCTTCATTCATAATGTAACCCCCATAGTCATTCATTTATTATAATGATACCCCATTATTCTCCATATAATATACTACACCCTCACATTTCTCCATATATCATAATGCAGCCTCATAGCCCTCCTTATAGCATAATACAGCCTCATATCCTCTCTATATACATAATACGCCTCATACCTCTCCGTATAGTTAATACAGCCTCATAGCCTCTCCATACCATAGCCTCCCATATAGAATAATAAGCCTCTTAGCTCTCCATGTAGCTTAATACAGCCTCATAGCTCTCCATATAGTGCAGCCTTATATATGCAGCCTCATATCTCTCCATATAGTGCAGTATTATATATGCAGCCTTATATCTCCCATATAGTGCAGTATTATGTGCAGCTATATTTCCATATAGTGCATTATTATGTGCAGCCTTATATCTCCCATGTAGGGCAGTATTATATGCAGACTTATAGCTCCCATATAGTGCAGTATTATGTGCAGCCTTATATCTCCCATATAGTGCAGTATTATGTGCAGCTTTACTCCATATATGCGTATTATGCAGCTCATAGCCTCTCCATATAGTACAATACAGCCTAATATCCTATCCATAAGTATAATCCAGCCTCATAGCCTCTCCATATAGTATAATACAGCCTCATAACCTCTCCATCCTCATAGCCTCTCCAAATAGTATAATACAGCCTCATAGCCCTCCCTATAGCATAATACAGCCTCATAGCCCTCCATATAACATAATGCAGCCTCATAGCCCTCCATATAGCATAATACAGCCTCATAGCTCTCCATATAGTGCAGTCTCAAAACTTTCCATATTGTGCAACCTTATATATGCAGCCTCATATCTCTCCATATAGTGCAGTATTATATATGTGTGGCGCCCCTGCGACCAGGGTGGCCACATAGGGAACTGCAGTCAGGCAGGAAGATAGACGGTTTGTACAACAAACACCCTCACAGAACACCACACACCACTAGAGGAAGCACCCAACCCGGATACCGGAACTCTAGGCGGGCAAGGGGTGGTGGATTTACAGGAAAGTGGGTGGGAAGCAAGTAGATCAGGTGACAGATAGTACAAATATAGGAGAAAGAGGAGGAAGGAGATAGTAGGCCAGAGTGAACCGAGCAGCCAAGACACAGTGAGCTGAGCTGAAAAGACACCAAGCAGAGAGTGACACACGTCCTGGTGGGATTGGGCTTGATGGAGATGCAGAATCCACAGAGTCACAGAAACCATGGAAAGAAAGCTCGTCCATAGCCGGCATCCCAGGGGAGTGTGAGGAAAGAGACAGGACCAGCATTACTGGGTCCGAGGAACAGGGCAGCACTGACTAACTGGCGGAGTAGTTTTCCCTGATTTGTGCTGGAGTCACACGGGTTAGATGGAGTCTGGTAACGCCTTGCAAGAAAGGGTTACTGCAGACTAGGCACACACCAGAGTGTCGGCTCTGAGGGGAACAGAGATTTCACACCGACTTCTCAGATCAAACGACGGGGAGCTTAAACTCCAGGTTGGAGTTCCCACAACAAGGGTTGAAGGCACAGCAGCAACCACGAGGACCCATAAGGGTCCGAGCTGCCGCCATACAACCCGGGGAGACAACAGAGAGAGAGAAACAACAGCCTGTAAGGACTTAGAAGGAGTGAGGGGTCTCAGAGTGACAGCCTGGCTACACAGGGTTCGAGCGTTCCCGGGGTTAACTGCACTGTGAACTGTTAAGAACTGAACTGTACCATGAGCTGTGTTAACTGTGAAGAACTGACAAGTAAACCCGGTGAACCCTGCCTGAGTGTCCGTGTTTGATTCCAGGTATATTGAACTTTGCATACCTTTTATCCTGTCAGGAGCAGCCCGACCCGCGGCGGGCTCATCCATGTGGCTGCAGCCCATCCAACCCTCCATCCTCCTGGCAGAGCAGCGCTGGAGCGGTGGTCCTATCTTTGACCACAACCCGTGGGTGACGTCACGACAAACTTTATCCACTGTATATATCCCCTTTTACTTGTGAGAACCCGGGACATGGTCCGGACCAGGACCTCCGTGACATCCCCAGCAGTACTCCGGTCTGGCACTGAGTACCCCGTCCTAGTGGGCTCCACATATGCAGCCTTATATCTCCCATATAGTGCAGTATTATGTGCAGCCTTATATCTCCCATATAGTGCAGTATTATGTGCAGCCTTATAGCTTCCATATAGTGCATTATTATGTGCAGCCTTATAGCTCCTATATAGTGCAGTATTAAGTGCAGCCTTATATCTCCCATATAGGGCAGTATTATGTGCAGCCTTATATCTCCCATATAGGGCAGTATTATGTGCAGCCTTATAGCTCCCATATAGTGCAGTATTATGTGCAGCCTTATATCTCCCATATAGGGCAGTATTATGTGCAGCCTTATATCTCCCATATAGGGCAGTATTATGTGCAGCCTTATATCTCTCCATATAGGGCAACAAACGAAGATAAATATTCCTGGGACAGATCAGGACTACAAGATACCAGGTAAGGCTAGGGTCACACATAAGCCCTTGGTCCGTTTTTGGCTTCATTTTTGGCATTTTTTTTCTAAGTCCAAAAACTGATAGAAAAATGGATTACATGTAATAAACACCCTGTCCATTTTTTTCTGCACCTAAAAACATTGCTATGTACGTTTTTGAGCCAAAAACGTTGCTAGCAACGTTTTTGGGGTCTGTTTTTAAAAAAAATAAAAAATTAACATGGGTCCTATGGAAAAACGGATCCGTTTTTTCTTGAATTTTGGTCAAAAAATGACTAAGTCCAAAAACATTTAGAGGAACAGGAGGCTCAAAAAGCACCCAAAAAAAAAACGGATTGGTCATGGAAATCACTTCCAAAAACAGATTTCTATGTGTGACCTCAGCCTAACCTCAGTTGCATCACAAGCAATGTGGTGTTTTTAATCATATGTACCAAATGTCCAACAGCTGTCATGTACGTAGGGGAGACCGGGTAAAAATTCAGAACAAGAATGAATTCTCATCACCACACAATAAAAGAAAGGCGTATGGACCTACCTGTAGCCAAGCATTTTTCCAGCCCTGACCACAGGGTAACAGACATGAATCTGCTCATTTTAAAAAGCAACTTCAAGTCTCAGAGAGAGAATAATTTGGGAATACAAATTGATAACGACCTTTGACACATTCAAACAGGATTGAATGTCTCACATGGATTCATGGGTTTCTATGCAAAATGAAAGGGCATTTGGGGATATCACATCTTACAACAGCCTCAAGTTAGAAGACTATGAACTTCTTCCTTAGAATTTTGGTTCCACTTCTCCAGCTCCATCCACTCCTCCCCCATCCTGACTCTGCTTTATGTCACCTGTTGTATTTACTGCTCTATCTCGTCCTGTTTAAGTATAGTATATATATATGTGTCTTCAGAATCTGTGTCATTATGAGCCTGACGAAGGGGCCATGGTGTCCTGAAAGCTTGCTATGCTTACCATCTTTTCAGTTAGCCATTAAAAGGTATCAACCACTGAGGAATCTCAGATTGCAATATATTTTTCTATCTACTGACTAGCACGGTATAAATACTCTTTACCTTATCCATATAGGGCAGTATTATGTGCAGCCTTATATCTCTCTATATAGTGCAGTATTATGTGCAGCCTTATATCTCTCTATATAGTGCAGTATTATGTGCAGCCTTATAGCTCCCATATAGTGCAGTATTATGTGCAGCCTTATAGCTCCCATATAGTGCAGTATTATGTGCAACCTTATAGCTCTTGACTCACCGCAGCCGGGACTCCGGTAGACGGGGGTTTTCTTCTACCTCCTTGTCACGGATGGACCGCGCCTGCCGGTAGTGGGGCCGGGAGGGTACAGATCAAAAGAGACGTCATGGGTTGAACAGATTAGGGGTTAATTTGTTTCGTGAAGCCACCTATGAGTGTTTCGGTAACTGTACCGACGCTGCGGGGCCTCCAGGGGATGGAATGCAGCAAGATGGAACGCTCCCCACAGGCTAAGCGGTGATCCCCAGAGTCAGAAGCTGCACAAGATGTTCTGAGGCAGGTGCGGTTACCTTAGTATGCGGATAAGGAGTTCATAAGAAGGCACGGACACTGTAAATCTCTGTAACGGGTTCTTTACTGTAACCAGCAGGCAATACATGGTATACAGTTTGTAGGTAGTGGACCGGGTGGACTCAGCAATGACCAGTGATTCTCAGAGATCCGCGGTGTTCCTCCATTCTAACTAAGTATGTTGCCTTTTGTCACCCAGGAATGCCAGATCGGGTACAGGGAGGCTGCTTGAATGCGCTATCCGGGGTATACGTTCCGGATGCTTTGGGGAGCCTTGGGTCCTTTGGTGGGTTCACCGCTGGCTAGACGACTGGAATTGGTAGTAGTGGGGTGCTCCTGTAAAGCGGTCCCTCCACTCCTCTGGTTCGCGTAGAAGTGCTGAACTCCTTCTAGCTTCGGTACCAGCAAACCGACTGTAGATGGGCACGGGATGATTTTGGACCCACATGTTGATGCCCATAGTTTGGTTGTAGAAGCACCGGGAATAATTGTGTTCAACCGGGGTGAGGACAGGGAGATGGGCCAGGGCATTGGCCAGGGGGCCGCACGGAACTGTGCAACCCCTTCTCCTGGGTTGCAGAGCTGGAGAACTCGCTTCCTTCTCCTACGTTGCTCGGAGAGTTTTCTTCTCACTCTACCACTACACTCCGCCCACCAGGACCTAATTGGCCCTCAATGCTAGGTGATGCATGTAGGGTATGGATCTCTGAGTTAACTGTGTGACTGCTGAGTCAGAGAATATTGCTGCTGCTCTTTTGGCTGCAATACCCTCCTGTGACGCACTCGGTGCGGGGCGCCATACTCTCATATAGTGCAGTATTATTTGCAGCCTTATATATCACCCTCCCCCCTTTCATACTCCTCTGGACATACTGCATTGACTTATTTAAAAAAAAAATCTGTACTTACCTCTCCTGGTCCCCTCGCTGCTCCGGCATCTCCTCTTGTAGAAACTGAGGATTCAAGCCTCAGGAGAAGGAGGAAGAGGGACCGCCGACCTGCATTCCACTGTGCTTTCAAGCAGGAATTGGGGGAAGTCGGCACAGTGGAACGCAGGCCAGGAAGCCAGCAGGTCAGAGGAGGGGAGGGGCGGGAGCAGTAGCAGGAAGTAGGAGGCTTCCTTCCCCTCTCCCTGACACACAGAGCCTGTGCTGCCGCACTGTCACATAGATGTGTGTCCTCTGGGACGCACATCCATGTGAAGCAGGAGCTGCGGTCACAGGGAGTGGCTGGAGGTGCAAGCCCCCTACAGGTCTGGGCCCCGTCTCAGCTGCGACCCCTGCAACCTCGATTGTTATGCCACTGTCTGATGCCCAGGGATATCTGCCTCTCAGAGATATCTGACGCCCAGGGATATTTGCTGCTCAGGAAAATCTGCTGCTCAGGGATATCTGCCGCGCAGAAATATCTGCTGCTCAGTGATATCTGTCACTCAGAGATATCTGCTGCTCAAGGATATCTGACGCCCAAGGATATCTGACGCCCAGGGATATCTGACGCCCAGGGATATCTGACACCCAGGGATATCTGACGCCCAGGGATATCTGTTGCTCAAGGATATCTGATGCCCAGGGATATCTGCCGCTCAGGAATATCTGCTGCTCAGGGATATCTGCCGCTCAGAAATATCTGCTGCTCAGGGATATCTGCCACTCAGAGATATCTGCTGCTCAAGGATATCTGACGCCCAGGGATATCTGTTGCTCAGGGATAGCTGATGCCCAGGGATATCTGTTGCTCAGGAATATCTGCTGCTCAGGCATATCTGCCGCTCAGAAATATCTGCTGCTCAGAGATATCTGCCGCTCAGAAATATCTGCTGCTCAGGGATATCTGCCACTCAGAGATATCTGCTGCTCAAGGATATCTGACGCCCAGGGATATCTGTTGCTCAGGGATAGCTGATGCCCAGGGATATCTGTTGCTCAGGAATATCTGCTGCTCAGGCATATCTGCCGCTCAGAAATATCTGCTGCTCAGGGATATCTGCCGCTCAGAAATATCTGCTGCTCAGGGATATCTGACACCCAGGGATATCTGACGCCCAGGGATATCTGATGCCCAGGGATATCTGACGACCAGGGATATCTGTTGCTCGAGGATATCTGACGCCCAGGGATATCTGTCGCTCGGGGATATCTGACACCCAGGGATATCTGTCCCTCAGGGATATCTGACGCCCAGGGATATCTGTCGCTCGGGGATATCTGATGCTCAGGGCATTAGGGGCTGTGATCCCAATTTAACATCATCCTGGATGTCTGGGCGAGGAGGATGAATGGTCAGACTTTCTACATTTCCACCACTCTGTCTACAGTAACATGACCCCTGACTCCAGCCGGCCCTGAAGTGTGAGCCCTTGGGGAAAGATCGGCCTTGTGACGGGGCTTTCTGGCCATGTATTTATAGACATTCAATTTCCCAGTCTTTATTGTTCCATTTATAACCAGTAAAAGATTTACTATGGATCATTGCAGGAAGGAGCGCGATTCCCACCGACACTGCACTGGCAGCTCCCGCCGACTGCGTTCTTCTGGGCCGGGGTCTTGTACACTTGAAAAAAAATTATATTTAGACTTATTGATAATATGATTATAAGGAATGCAAATACTTCTATTTTCTCTTTATTTTAACTTCTATTTAAGACTTTACCTTTACATCTTATGAATAAGGACTATCTTGGGTCCGAAACGTGTGAGATGCGTGTATCTTTAGAACGTATGGACTCTTTAACTATGATACTTCGATAAATATGTGATTTTATCATTCAGGTGCTGGAGTCCTCTCTTCTTCTACTCCCTCATTTCTTCTTTCTTTTATTTTCAAAGGTCCTCTGATTAAAGGGAACATGTAAAGCTTCTAAACGCTATTTACCTGCAAATATTGGGTAAATCTGGGGGGTAATAGTTACAATGCTCTCCGGGTGCAGATACGAAGAGAAATTCAAGTTTATTCCTCCCTGGAGCCGCTGGCTGTAAGTCATCCCTCACACTAACTTTGCACTGCCGAGCGAGCTGTCAATCAAAGTGTGGGGTGTATTTACAGTCACCGCTCGCTGGATACATCTGACTGCAGCCGTTCAGGGATGCCTCTATGACTGACAGTCAGCGGCGTCCGGATAAAATACAGCTCATTTTCTGCTGTAGCCGCACTTTTAATAAAGCAGCAGGACACCATTGTAACGCTGCAGAGTGACCCTATAGCTACAGGCTAATAGTGTTGGGGACAAGGTAATCCCTTTACATGGGTTTTCCTTTTTCAACAACCCCCAAACATTCTAAACTACATTAAATAACAAACAGGTACTAACTAGAGATGGACGAACCCACCAATGTTTGGGTTTGGCAGATCCGGTCGGGCAGTTTTTTAAAGTTCAGGACCCGGCTTGACCCAAACTTGAGCCCCAACCCCGAACCCAGACTTTAAAGTTATAAAATGGTGTCTAGAGAGGCTGGGGGGGTTGTAAAAATAAGCAAAACAGTGTTTAAACATCAGCATTATACTTACCGGGGTCTGCATGCTTGTTCTTCTGGGCTGCTGATAAACCTTTTGATTATTTACTGCACTCCAACAGCCAATCACAGATGCCGACTTTCTGTGACAACGTCCATGATTGGCTGTTGCGCCCCTCAACGATTGTGCCAACGTTTGTGATTGGTTGCCACTGGCATCAAACCTGCCATCATAGGGTTGTAAAAATAAATAAATAATAAAAAAAAATGGTGTAGTGCTTCACCAAATTTGTGATTCTCAGCACAGATAAAGCAGACAGCTACGAGCTGCCATCTGAACTTACTGGCTTTACCTTGCCTGGCATTCAAAAATACATTGGATCCCATTATTTTTGTTCCAATTTTTGAAATAAATAATTTAAAAAAAATGTGTGGGCTTCACTCTATTTTTGATTGACAGCCAAGGTAAGAAATCAGGCATCTGGTTACTGGTATTCTCAGCGTGGTGAGGCCCTCAGTTTTTGCCCCACCCCAGGCTACAGAATAGTAGCCTGCAGCCGTTCCAGAAATTGGCTTATTCATTAAAAGCAACAATTTCTGATGCTTTACCTGCATCTTCCCGATACCCTGGTGTGGTGGCACCAGGTTGATAGAGGGGTTAATGACAGCTGAGTATTGACAGCTTGTCATTAAGCTAAGATTGATAATATTCAGTTTTCTATGAGACCTGAGCATTATCAATCCTGTGAGTAAATAGTTAAAGAACACACACAGAGAAAAATCATTTATTTGAAATAAAATACACAGACAACCCTAATTGTTTCATTTATTAACCCCAAACATACCCTCCGATGGTAAACCACAATGATACCCCACGAAGCACACAATCCTGGCTCTCCTACACCTAGACACTGCAACAATGGAACAAGCGTCCTATCACTGCAGTCTCTGCAATCCTACTGACATCTGCGGGGAGCAGTGACGACACTCACCGAGTCACTGAGGGCTCCCTATGGCAGTCAGAGAACTTGGCGAGCCCGCTGCCGGATTGCGGGACATGTGGCACAGCTGTGCAGCAATCCAGCAGCAAGTTCAACTGAGTTCATGGCGTGGTAAACTATTGCTGTGAACTCAGTTGAACCTGCTGCCGGATTGACGGACTGCTGAGCCATCATATCCCACAACCCGGCATTGGGGTCACCTGAGTTCTCTGACTGCTGTGTGACGTCCTCGGCGACTTAGCAAGTGAGGTTACCACTCCTTGCAGAGACTGCATCGATAGAACGCTTGCTCCATCGTTGCAGTCTCTGGATCTAGCGGAGCCAGGATCGTGTACGTCATGGGAGATCATTGTGGATTGCCGTTGGAGAGCATGTTTGGGGTTAATAATTAGAAAAATGAGGGTAGTCTGTGTTTTTTATTTCAAATAAAAGATTTTACTTTGCGTGTCTGTTTTTTAACTACAAACAAATGAGCAAGTGTCATTGAGGCCTGATATTATTAATTTAGGGCTTAATAACAGCCGTCAATACTCAGCTGTCATTAACCTCTTCAATCACACCAATGCCACCACACCAGGGCATCGGAAAGAGCCGGAAAGAGCACCAGGAATTGGCGCTTCTAATGAATGCACCAATTTCTTTGGCGGCTGCAGGCTTCTATTCTGTAACCTGGGGACCCAATAACTATGGACGTCACCACACTCAGAATACCAGACCCAGCTGGCTGATTTTACTACGGCTGGCAATTAAAAAGAGAGCAAAGTCCACATATTTTTTTTTTTAATTATTTATTTATTTAAATAATTTAAAAAAATAAATGGGATCTCCTGTATTTTTGATTGCCAGCCAATGTAAAGCCAGGCAGCTGGAAGATGCAGCCGATAGCTGTCTGCTTTATCTGTGCTGAGAATCAAAAATACAGCAAAGTCCAACATACATTTTATTCTATATATTTTTTCACCCCTGTAATGCCAGGTTCATTGCCAATGGCAACCAATCACAGATGCTGTCACAATGAATCTGTGTGTGTCTGTGATTTGCTGTTAAAGCAAGTACAGTGAATAATCAGGAAGTTAATGAGCGGCCCTAGAAGTACAAGTGCGCGTTCCTCGGTAAGTATGACGCTGATGTTTAATCACTCTTTTGATTCCTTTCACAGCTTCCCACCAAACCCGAACTGTAACACGGATTTCTCAGGGAAGTTCATGATTGGAGTCCATGCCCGAACACTAGGTGTTCGGTACGGACTCCTAACTTTACAGTTTGTGTTCGCCCATCACTAGTATTAACCCTTCCAAGGTCCCACACTGTTACTTGGGTCTTGGTGTTTTGGCTGCAGCGGTGACATTACAACAGCTCACATCACTATCGCAGCCACCAATCACTGAGCTCAGTGGCTTATGTCATCTACCCTGGAGTTGACACCAAGCTCAGAGATTGACTGCAGGGATGTTGTGACTGTCAATGTGATGTGATCCCTGCAGTTAAAATATCAAGAACCCAGCAACAATGGGGAGCCCATCACAAGTGATTTTTCCTGCTGATACTATGTATCTAAGCCATATGTGTAATACTGCCAAGTGACTGCATCTAAACTTATCATTTATGATACTCTCTGTCATGATCTGTGGCACCCTGCGTCACAGGTAGCCACAGGAACACTAGTGCATGGAGGGATTTCCACATCAGGTATACCAAACACACACAACACCTTCCACTCCAGGCTTGTAGGGGGAGCTCCACTTGCTGCCTTAAGCAAGATCGTCTATAAATACCGGTGCTGGGGGCGGAGTTAGTCAGTCCGTGCAGTACAGAGCAGTACTGTGAAGACAACCTGTTAGTGGAGCCACGCTAGGCCCGAACTAGAGGACAGTCTAGCCAGTACAGGAACCTGAGAGTGAGGGTCGGAGGCAAAGGTAAGAGACAGATTGGGGGCAGAGGAGCCATATCGGTTCACCCTAGGACCCAATCCAGCCACCAAAGTCCGAGTCTGCTGAGGAGTGTGGCGCCCCGAAAAGGAGGCGTCACAGAGGGGTACTGCACCCATAAAAGCGATGCAGATATTCCAGCTGCAAGCGGATTCTAGGATGGTGGGTGGAACCCATGGACCAGCACCCAACACTAGATCACACAGTGGGAGGTACCCGGGAGGGGACAAAACCACTTCCAGGGAAGGAAAGGAGGTCCTTTGACCGTAGGTCTTTTGCCGGAGGCCTGTTGGGCTTCCAGGTTTTTGACCGGAAAAGAGTCAGGCAGTGATCCTGAGGGACCAGGAGAGTAGAAGAAAGACAGGTTCCAGGCGCAGACAGCCGGTTGGGGAGAGGAAAGGACTTGAGAAGGTCTAACCACAACAGCTTACCGGGCACTGGAGCCCGCACCTGTGGGATCCTCCAAGAACCACAGAACATCTGAAGAGGAGTGTATATATATATATACTGCCCAAGCTCTTAAGCGACCAAAAGAGGGTACCAGGCACCGCTTGATGGTTTGGCGGCCAGCAGAAGGTAACCCGACGGAAGCGAGAAGAGAGAGACAGCAGGAGATCAGGTTCGCTTTATGGGACCAGGTTTCACCATCACCACTGGGAAGCAGGAGAGGAGTAGACGGGAGAAAAGGCACACACCGAGGGTTCCATCCAACCACCTGGGATCCGCTTGCAGCCACCCGTTAGCTACTTGTCGTTATAACATCTTGCTGAACTGAGAACTGTAACCAATGCTGCTAAAGCTTCCAGTAAAGTACCCGGAGTAAAGTCAACTCGACTCTGCTGCATCTTCCTTTGCATTAACTTATTCTTTCACAGGATCGCTGTCCGGGAGGTCCCAGTCCTGCCTGTGGAAGACTACACCATCTCAACCACAATACCACCGACCTCCGGCGGACTGTGGCGGCGCTAGTGCTACTCACCAGAAACTGCAGGTGGCGTCACGACAACAAACTGTAAATAATCCCTTGTATATAAACCACCCTTTTCAAAAGATACCCCAGGACACGGAGTCAGGCGCGGCTGCCATCCCCCATGACAATCAGAGATTTAACCCTTGCCGCCTGACCCCCGAGTTCCCCAAAGCCTGGGCACTACAGGAGCACTTAGCCAGCAGAAAACACTGGTTTACAGAGGAGACTCCAGTCTCCTGGACCTCCTGTATTAGCCTCCAACACAAGAGTCAGGCATCACAAGGGAGAGATAAATTCAGCGGTAGTCCACAGAAGGTTCTTACCACTATACGGGTGTGTGAGACACAGTGGAGGCCAGGCCAGGTTTCACACAGGTCAGGGCTTCAACACAAGTAAGACAGGAACGAGGAGGCCTTACAAATCACTCGCTGTGGAAATGCTGAAGGCTTCCCGAGGAGTGTACACCTGGAGTGTACCCTGGACAGTGCCGGTTTAACATCAAATAAAGGTACGGAAAACTACTCCCAGCATGTGTGTCAGTTCTTACAGCCCTGATCCTGTCCAGCCAAAAGACTATAGAGACATTCTGCTTGCAGAGCCACCTACCTGTACCAAAACCTATGCCCTCATCACTGCCCCGGGGACCCCGCTCCACCTACGGGGAGCATCACCATCAGGTTGCCCATCCATCATCCCAGAGGTCTGCAGCAGCTCTGGTGCCATCACCAGACACCGTAGGTGCATCACAATCATAGTGATGGGCGAATCCTAAATTACTTGGAATCGCTTGACTCTAGCGAGTCCGAGCCCAGGACTCGCTACTCGTTGCGAGTCTAGCGAGTCCAATGTTAATGAATGGGGAAGCGAGTAATAGCGAGTAGTGTGAGATTTACAAATCGCAGATGTGTCTCGGAAGCTTCAGCCTGAAGCAATCCTAGTTTTGTCATTTATTTGCATTGGACTCGTTTACTTTGCAACTGTAATCGCTGGCTGGGAAACTCGCACAGATAAGAGTCCTGTCTTCTTTGTGTGCTGGCTCCAGGGTCCTAGAGCCCGCCTGCTGCCTGATGTAGCAGAGCTGAGATTGTTCTCAGTCTGCTCATTCCCTGTGTACAGACATGAATGTCTGTGCACAGAGATGATGTAGCAGTGCTGAGATTGTTCTCAGTCTGCTCATTCCCTGTGCATAGACATCTATATTTATGCACAGGGATGAGCAGAGAGGACATCGCGTTTTGGACTGCGTCGGACGGAAGAGGATTTTTTTAATTAAAGATGGAGTCTCTAATGGCTTTTTTTTTTATTTCTAATAAAAAAATTTCTCTGTGTTGTGTTTTTTTTAAAACAATTTAATAGAAATTCATGGCGGTCATGTCTAATATTGGCGTGACCGCCATAAATTTCGGGCTTAGGGCCAGCTGATAATACAAAGCTGGCCCTAACCTCTATTACCCAGCGTGCCACCGTCACCAGGGCCGCTGGAAAGCGGGGTTCAGCGCCAGAGGATGGCGCTTCAATGAACGCGCCATCTTCTGGGGCGGCTGCGGGCTGCAATTTGCAGCGGGGGGTGCCCAGAAAGCTTGGGCATCCATGCGCTGCGGATTCCAGCCCCCAGCTGCTTAGCTGTACCTGGCTAGACATAGAAATTGCGCGGAGCCCCACGCATTTTTTTGACTCCGAGACGACTCCGACTCCGAGACGACTCCGACTCCGACTCGACTCCGAGACGACCGACTCCGAGACGACTCCGACTCCGAGACGACTCCGACTCTGACTCGACTCCGATCCGACTCCGAGACGACTCCGACTCCGAGACGACTCCGACTCCGAGACGACTCCGACTCCGACTCGACTCCGACGACCGACTCGACTCCGAGACGACTCCGACTCCGACTCGACTCCGACTCCGACTCCGAGACGACTCCGACTCCGAGACGACTCCGACTCCGAGACGACTCCGACTCCGAGACGACTCCGACTCCGACTCGACTCCGAGACGACTCCGACTCCGAGACGACTCCGACTCCGAGACGACTCCGACTCCGAGACGACTCCGACTCCGACTCGACTCCGAGAGACGACTCCGACTCCGAGACGACTCCGACTCTGACTCGACTCCGACTCCGAGACGACTCCGACTCCGAGACGACTCCGACTCCGAGACGACTCCGACTCCGACTCGACTCCAAGACGACTCCGACTCCGAGACGACTCCGACTCCGACTCCGACTCGACTCCGACTCCTCCGAGACGACTCCGACTCCGAGACGACTCCGACTCCGACTCGACTCCGAGACGACTCCGACTCCGAGACAACTCCGACTCCGAGACGACTCCGACTCCGACTCGACTCCGAGACGATCCGAGACGATCCGACTCCGAGACGACTCCGACTCCGAGACGACCGACTCGAGCACCGACTCCGAGGCGACTCCGACTCTGAGACGACTCCGACTCTGAGGCGACTCCGACTCTGAGACTCCGACTCTGAGGAGACTCCGACTCCGAGATGACTCCGACTCCGACTCGACTCCGACTCCGACTCCGAGACGACTGCGACTCCGAGACGACTCCGACTCCGAGACGACTCCGACTCCGAGACGACTCCGACTCCGACTCGACTCCGAGACGACTCCGACTCCGAGACGACTCCGACTCCGACTACGACTCCGACTCCGACTCCGAGACGACTCCGACTCCGAGACGACTCCGACTCCGAGACGACTCATCGACTCGACTCCGAGACGACTCCGACTCCGAGACGACTCCGACTCCGAGACGACTCCGACTCCGAGACGACTCCGACTGACTCCGACTCGACTTCGAGACGACTCCGACTCCGAGACGACTCCGACTCCGAGACGACTCCGACTCCGACTCGACTCCGAGACGACTCCGACTCGGAGACAACTCCGACTCCGAGACGACTCCGACTCCGAGACGACTCCGACTCCGAGGCGACTCCGACTCTGAGGCGACTCCGACTCTGAGGCGACTCTGACTCTGAGGCGACTCCGACTCTGAGACTCCGACTCTGAGGAGACTCCGACTCCGAGACGACTCCGACTCCGACTCCGAGGCGACTCCGACTCTGATGCGACTCCGACTCTGAGGCGACTCCGACTCTGAGACTCCGACTCTGAGACTCTGACTCTGAGACTCTGACTCTGAGACTCTGACTCTGAAATTCATTAAATAATAAAAAAAATGCGTGGGGCTCCGCGCAATTTCTATGTCTAGCCAGGTACAGCTAAGCAGCTGGGGGCTGGAATCCACAGCGCAGGGATGCCCAAGCTTTCTGGGCACCCCCCGCTGCAAATTGCAGCCCGCAGCCGCCCCAGAAGATGGCGCGTTCATTGAAGCGCCATCCTCTGGCGCTGAACCCCGCTCTTCCAGCGGCCCTGGTGGCAGTGGCACGCTGGGTAATAAAGGGGTTAATACCAGCTTTGTTATACAAGCTGGTATTAAGCCCGAGATTCTTAATGTCAGGCCACGTTTGACCCAGCCACTAAGAATCTCCAATAAAGGGTTAAAAAAACACAACACAGAGAAAAATTTTTATTTGAAATTAAAAAAAAGCCATTAGGGACTTCAATCTTTAATTAAAAAAATCCTCTTCTGTCCGACGTAGTCCAAAACGCGATGTCCTCTCTGCTACATCCCCTGTGCATAAATATAGATGTCTATGCACAGGGAATGAGCAGACTGAGAACAATCTCAGCTCTGCTACATCATGTCTGTGAGCAGGTAGGTTCTAGGACCCTGGAGCTGCACAGAGAAGACAGCTGGACTCGGCTCGCAATGTAACAGCAGTTATCTGCGAGTTTCCCTGCTATCACTGGCACAGTAGCCGAGTCTAATGCAAACAATGGCAATCCTAGTTTTGTCAGCGTTTCTGACAAAACTAGGATTGATATTGATTTGCATTGTAATCACTGGGAAACTCGCGAGTACCGAGTCTGCAGTATACCCGAGTAGTCCTAGCGAGTAGATTCGCCCATCCCTAATCACAAACTATTCAAAACATCCCCTTTATTTTCCAAATTCCCCCTTTTTAAGCGACCACCAGGGCACGGACTCGGGTATCGACCGATTATTTATGTTAGCATCCTTTAGCTCAATCTTGAGCCATTTTGATTTGATGGATGAACATTCTGTAGGAAGATGGATCTTGTGCAGACTAGATAGATCCATCAAGGTTTTCTCCAAGCCTAGATATGTCCACCAGGGTCTTCTCCAAACCTAGATAGGTCCACCAGGTTCTTTACCAAGCCTAGTTAGGTCCACAAGGTTCTTCTCCAGGCCTAGATAGGTCCACCAGGGTCTGCTCCAAGCCGAGATAGGTCCATCAGGTTCTTCGGCAAGCATAGATAGATCCACCAGGGTCTTATCAACCATTGTCTTGACAGTTTCAAGCCATAGGGTTGCTGGTCTCCCACTTCTCCTTGTTCCTTCTATTCTTCTGACCATGATGTCCTCCTCCAGTGATTGCTCTCTTCGTATGATGTGTAGACAAGTCGTATCTTGTGATCCTTCCTTCCAGTGACATGTCTGGCTTGATTTGTTCCAGTATTGATGTGTTTGTTCTTCTCGCCATCCATGGTATTGATAACATCCTTCTCCAGCACATTTTGAAGGTGTTGATTCTTCTTCTGTCTTGTTTCTTTATTATCCAGGTGAAACCTACATACTTCAATAAGGCATAGGGACTCCCATTGTGGAGAACATTGCGGCAATATTTTCTTCTTTAATTTTTTTGCGCAAAAACAGAAATATTGCCCATAGTGAAGCCCCTTATGGTACCTTCACACGCCGCAATCTCGCCTGGGAATCCTAAAGGCGATATGTCGCCCTGGAGCAATCACCGTGAAATTGCCTCACAGTTGCGGCGTGTGATTGGGGAATTTCGCGGCGATAAATCGCCTCTCGCCTGATTCCTGAGCACTGCTCTGAAAACAGCCTCAATCATGAAGGTGATATTTCCGTGTTGTGGCGTGTGATAGGGCGATAGTGATGGAATCAGCGTCGCCTATGATTTCCCGTAGGCGTGCCACAGCGTGCTGTAGTCCGCGTCCCGTCTGCGATGATTGGTGGTGGCTACTGTGATCCCATTGGCTGTCAGTTCACAGGGCGCCATATTTGAAGAGCTGTCCGTTCAGCAACACACACATCTTCAATGGCGTCATGTATTAGCTAGCCTTCCAGAGCAGGCTGACCAATCGTAACACTGTTGCGTTGTCCAATGAGCACGTATGGGGCGCTGTGTAAACCACTGTGGCACGCCTATCTCCTCGCAGTGCTGACCATGTATGCCCACATTGCCTTTGGGTTTGCGGCGTGTGAAGCGGCGAGGGAATTCGACCGGATTGGTTCCGCTGTGGGTGACACGATTTCCGGGGCGACACATCGCCTTTATTTCAGGGCGAGATTGCGGCGTGTAATGCCGCCATCGGCAATCTGAGGCGAGCACGTTAGATCGCCTCATATCTCCAGCCGAAATTGCGGCGTGTGAAGGTACCATTAGTGTTTCCTCACAGTATTATACCAATTTTTATGGCCCTCACACGGTGGCGTAACTTGAAGCTCATGGGCCCCGATGCAAAAGCTCCAACGTGGCCCCCAATTACAAATCTTTAGTAGCAACAGTCTTTGTCTCTAGGTCAAAGGTACTTTTGGGGCCCGGGTGCGAATACAACCCCTGAACCTCTTGTAGCTATGTCCATGTTCACACAGTAGGAGACCTCTGCAATGCGCCCCTACATGTGATGCCTCCACAGTGACGTCCTGGCCCTCTGCCCTTTGGTATGGAGAGAGAGTGGGGTGCTGTAACCAATTTTCGTCCCTTGTGTCTTCTATGGTGATATGAAGACCTAAGTTAGCCTCATTTTGGCGCCCGCTTTCCTCTAGGTGCCCTTGATACATATTGGTTAGTGAACTTGAATTCCACCATCTGCCACTTGTGTCTGTTCGGCATGGATGAGCAGAGCGGACGTCTCCTCAGATGTCTTCACTTTGTAGATTATCACACGGTGGATACTCAAACTCCCTGAATTCGCTATCATGGAGCCTTTAAGAGTTAAAAAGATCGAGTGATGAAGGCTTTACACATCTACAGTCATTTCCTTTGTAATCCAGTGCCTGTGTGTGTGATATCTGCCCTAGCAACCAGTAGGCCGCATCCAAACCTCGCTTAAGTCTTGGTTGCTAAGGGATAATTGTTCATTTACTGTCTAGGAAACTACTGGAAAAAACGTCCCTCTATTCTCACAATGCTCCTGACCTAATTTATTTACCGTATATACTCGCGTATAAGCCGAGTTTTTCAGCCCAAAAATTGGGCTGAAAAGTACCCCCTCGGCTTATACGCGAGTCAGTGCGGGGGCTGCTGTATACAGCAGTATACAGCAGCCCCCGCATCCCCAGTAATGCAGGGCCCCCCCTCATGCTCCGGTCTCCTGTAAAGCAAGTTATACTTATCAGTGCCCGCTGCCGTCCGCGCCCGCCGCTGCCGACATGCGATCCTCCATCTTCATTCATCTTCTTCCTGCTCTGTGCGCGTCGCAGGCAGTGACGTCATTACCGGCGACGCGCACAGGAAACAGGAAGAAGATGCATGAAGACGGAGGATCGGGATGTCGGCAGCGGCGGGCGCGGACGGCAGCGGGCACTGATAAGTATAACTTGCTTTACAGGAGACCGGAGCATGAGGGGGGGGCCCTGCATTACTGAGGCTGCCTGTATACTACCACTGGGACTGCTGTATATAGGGGCCCTGCATTACTGGGGCTGCAATACCACTGGGGCTGCTGTATATAGGGGCTGCAATACCACTGGGGCTGCAATACCACTGGGGCTGCTGTATATAGGGGCCCTGCATTACTGGGGCTGCAATACCACTGGGGCTGCTGTATATAGGGGCTGCAATACCACTGGGGCTGCAATACCACTGGGGCTGCTGTATATAGGGGCCCTGCATTACTGGGGCTGCAATACCACTGGGGCTGCTGTATATAGGGGCTGCAATACCACTGGGGCTGCTGTATATAGGGGCTGCAATACCACTGGGGCTGCAATACCACTGGGGCTGCTGTATATAGGGGCTGCAATACCACTGGGGCTGCTGTATATAGGGGCTGCAGTACCACTGGGGCTGCAATACCACTGGGGCTGCTGTATATAGGGGCTGCTGTATACACCACTGGGGCTGCAATACCACTGGGGCTGCTGTATATAGGGGCTGCAATACCACTGGGGCTGCAATACCACTGGGGCTGCTGTATATAGGGGCTGCAATACCACTGGGGTTGCTGTATATAGGGGCCCTGCATTACTGGGGCTGCAATACCACTGGGGCTGCTGTATATAGGGGCTGCAATACCACTGGGGCTGCTGTATATAGGGGCTGCAATACCACTGGGGCTGCAATACCACTGGGGCTGCTGTATATTGGGGCTGCTGTATACACCTCTGGGGCTGCATATACCTCTGGGGCTGCATATACCTCTGGGGCTGCTGTATACTACCACTGGGGCTGCTGCTGTATACTACCACTGGGGAGGCTGCTGTATACTACCACTGGGGAGGCTGCTGTATACCTCACTGCTGGGGGTTGTATACCTGTGCTGGAGTCCACCCTCGGCTTATACGCGAGTCAATAGATTTTCCCAGGTTTTGGGGGCAAAAGTAGGGGGGTCGGCTTATACACGGGTCGGCTTATACACGAGTATATACGGTACTTTGCTTTTACCTCTTCTGTAAATTCTTAGATTTCTTTGTCCTTTCTTTGTTTTAATTACTTAATCCCTTATTTCTTTTCTGATCATTTTCATGAGTTTTTTCCCCTTTTTACATTTTTCCATATTTTTTTCTAACCTGTTCTACATTGTAAAATAATTACCGTAGCTTTCTTTTTTAGGCTTTATTACCTGGGCACTAGTTTATGGGGGTTGCTGTATTGTGAGAACTATCATTTTAAGTTATTTGTTTGGGATAAAGAAAAGGGAAAAAAGAAAAAAAAGACAAGTAACAGAAAGGACATGGAGAGAAAGAAAAAGGGACAGAGGGAGAAAGAAAATAAAGAAAGAGAAATAAAAAGGAAATTAAATCAGAAAAGGGAGGGTGAGAAAGAGAGTAAGGAGAAGAAAGAAAGAAAGAAAGAAAGAAAAGAAAGAAGGAAAGAAGGAAAGAAAGAAAGAAAGAAAAGACAAGTAACAGAAAGGACATGGAGAGAAAGAAAATAAAGAAAGAGAAATAAAAAGGAAATTAAATCAGAAAAGAGAGGGCGAGAAAGAGAGTAAGGAGAAGAAGAAAGAAAGAAAGAAAGAAAGAAGAAAAAGAAAAAGAAAGAAAAAGAAAGAAAAAGAAAGAAAGAAAGAAAGATAGAAAGAAAGAAAGGAAAAAAAGAAAGGAAAAAAGGAAAAGAAAAGAGAAAGAAGGAAAAAAGAAAGAAAATAAAAGAAAGAAAAAAGAAACAGAAAGAAGGAAAGAAAGAAAGAAAGAAAGAAAGAATGAAAGAAAGGAAAAAAAGAAAGAGAAAGAAGGAAAGAAAGAGAAAGAAGCAAAGAAAAAAAAGGAAAAGAAAAAGAAGGAAAGAAAGAGAAAGGATGAAAGAAGGAAAAAAGTAAAAAAGAGAAAGAAGGGAAAAAAGAAAGAATAAGAAGGAAAGCAAAAAGGAAGAAAGGAAGAGAAAGAAGAAAAAAAGAAAGAAGGAAAGAAAGGAAGAAAGGAAAAAAGAAAGAAAGAGAAAGAAGGAATGAAATAAAAAGAAAGAGAAAGAAGGAAAGAGAGAAAAAAAGGAAAAAAAACAAAGAAAGGAAGAAAAAGAAGGAAAGAAAGAAAAAAAATGAAAAAAACAAAGAGAGAAAGAAGGAAAGAAAGAAAAAAAAGGAAAGAAAGAAAATGAAAATAGACAGTGAGACATGTATTCTTTGTTATACAGTGTTGGCCAAAAGTATTGACACCCCTGCAATTCTGTCAGATAATACTCAGTTTCTTCCTGAAAATGATTGCAATCACAAATTCTTTGGTATTATTATCTTCATTTAATTTGTCTTCAATGAAAAAAACACAAAAAGAATTGTCCTAAAGCCAAGTTGGATTAATTCACACCAAACATAAAAAAGGGGGTGGACAGAAGTATTGGAACTGTTAGAAAAATCATGTGATGCTTCTCTAATTTGTGTAATTAACAGCACCTGTAACTTACCTGTGGCACCTAACAGGTGTTGGCAATAACTAAATCACACTTGCAGCCAGTTGACATGGATTAAAGTTGACTCAACCTCTGTCCTGTGTCCTTGTGTGTACCACATTGAGCATGGAGAAAAGAAAGAAAACCAAAGAACTGTCTGAGGACTTGAGAACCAAATTGTGAGGAAGCATGAACAATCTCAAGGCTACAAGTCCATCTCCAAAGACCTGAATGTTCCTGCGTCTACCGTGCGCAGTGTCATCAAGAAGTGTAAAGCCCATGGCACTGTGGCTAACCTTCATAGAAAAATTGACGAGAGATTTCAACGCAAGATTGTGCGGATGTGGATAAAGAACCTTGACTAACATCCAAACAAGTTCAAGCTGCCCTGCAGTCCCGAGGGTACAACAGTGTCAACCGGTACTATCCTTTCAGCGTTTGAATGAAAAGGGACTGTATGGTAGGAGACCCAGGAAGACCCCACTTCTTACCCCGAGACATAAAAAAGCCAGGCTGGAGTTTGCCAAAACTTACCTGAGAAAGCCTAAAACGTTTTGGAAGAATGTTCTCTCTTTTTGGGCAAAGGCATCAACATAGAGTTTACAGGAGAGAAAAAAGAGGCATTCAAAGAAAAGAACACGCTCCCTACAGTCAAACATGGCGGAGGTTCCCTGATGTTTTGGGGTTGCTTTGCTGTCCTCTGGCACTGGACTGCTTGACCGTGTGCATGGCATTATGAAGTCTGAAGACTACCAACACATTGTGCAGCATAATGTAGGGCCCAGTGTGAGAAAGCTGGGTCTCCCTCAGAGGTCATGGGTCTTCCAGCAGGACAATGACCCAAAACACACTTCAAAAAGCACTAGAAAATGGTTTGAGAGAAAGCACTGGAGACTTCTAAGGTGGCAGCAATGAGTCCAGACCTGAATCCCATAGATCACCTGTGGAGAGATCTAAAAATGGCAGTTTGGAGAAGGCACCCTTCACATATCAGGGACCTGGAGCAGTTTGCCAAAGAAGAATGGTGTAAAATTCCAGCAGAGCATTGTAAGAAACTCATTGATGGTTACCGGAAGCCTGTTGATTGCAGTTATTTTGGCTAAAGGTTGTGCAACCAAGTATTAGGCTGAGGGTGCTAATACTTTTGTCCGGCCCATTTTTGGAGTTTTGTGTGAAATGATCAATGTTTTGCTTTTTGCTAAATTCTCTTTTGTGTTTTTTCATTGAAGACAAATGAAATGAAGATAATACCAAAGAATTTGTGATTGCAATCATTTTCAGGAAGAAAACTGAGGATTATCTGACAGAATTGCAGGGGTGTCAATACTTTTGGCCAACACTGTATGCTAGTATTATACTTTCTTATTTTTCCTGTTCACCCCCAGGCGGCCGTGGAATAAATCTTTATTACAACTCTGTAATTTTTGTGTTTAGGTTTTACTGTGAATGTAAGTGTCCTAATTTATTCAGATCGGGTAATAATACCGTAGATTTTTCTTTTTTTATATTGACATTTTTTTATTTATTTTTTTTACTTTAATCATGAATTTTACTGCCGGCAACTCGGGAATAAATCCAGATTATAAAACCCGGCTTTATTTCTCAATTTATGGAAAATGTAAATGTCAGGATGCTTTTATTTATTCCTCTTCTTAATTACATTTTTTATGTTATTTATTTTACTATTGTAATAGAAATAAAAAACTAATGATAAAACCTTTTTTTTAAATTAAATGTGATGGTGAATGAAGCTCCGTCATGCTTTTTACTTTAGTTATTTATTCTAAGAGCTTTACTTTTTTTTTTTATATTGCAGCAACTGAAAAAAACTCACTTTTTGATGGAACCCGACCATCCCCATTGGAAGTCAATGAGGTCCGCTGCTCACCACTGATTTGGACTGTGTAACCGATCTACCACCACGTTGTGTTTCCTGTTCCCACTGACACCAATGTGAAAAAATACTTTAGCACATTTTCCATTAAAAATTCTTATATATTTTTATATCTTTTTCCATTTTTTAATAAGTATTTTTATTTAATGTATATGTTCTTAGATATTTTTAATTTTTTTTAAATTATTCTAAATATACATTATCTTTTTTCATTTTTTTAATAAATATTTTTATCATATATATTGTTATACATTATTTAATTTTTTTAATAAGTATTTTTATTATATATTTTTGTTTTTTCATATTTTAAAAGTTATTTTTACTATATATTTTTATGTTTTTAATATATTTTTACTATATCTAATTAAATATTTTTAAATTTTTTTTATTATTTTTCTCATATTTTTATATATTTTTTTCACTAAGTATTTTTTTTACATGATTATTTTATAAGTTTTTTTATTTATATATATTTTTTCATTCTTTAACAAGCATTTTTATTATTTCTATTTTTGTATATTTTTTCATTTTTTATTAAGTATTTCACTATATATTTTGTATATTTATTCATTTTTAATCATTAATTTTAACATAAATATTTTTATACATTTTTCCATTTTTTTAACAAGTGTTTTATTATATATTCTTATATTTTGTTTACTTTTTTGATAAGTTTTTTTATATTTCATTTTTCCATTTAATAACAATCATTTTTATTATATATATTTGCATATATTATAAGTATTTTTACTATATATGGTATATATATATTATATATTTTAATAATATGTATATATTCTTTTATTTCTTTAATTTATCTTCCATTTAATAACAATCACTTTTATTATATATATATATTGCGTATATTATAAGTATTTACTTATATGAATATATATATATTACATATTTTTAAATAATAATTTTAGATATTCTTTCATTTTTTAATATTTATTTTCCATTTAATAACAATAATTTTAATTTATATATATATATATATATATATTATTATATACCTATATATATATTAATTGTGTATATCATAAGTGTTACCACTATATATATATTTTATATATTTTTTAAATAATAATTTTAGCATATATATTTTCTGTTTTTTAATAAGTATTTTTATTTTACATACATATACTCAGAAACATAAATCCAGGCAACACTCCATATTATATGAGAGAAAGTGGACTTTATTGTTTGCACAATATGATATATATATATATATATATATATATATATATATATATATATGTGTGTGTGTATATATTATAAAATATATATATATGTATATATATGGTATATATATATGTATATATATGTATATGTATATATGTCGAGCCCACTGGACGAGGGTACTCGGTACCGGACCGGGTCTGCTGCTGGGGAGGTCACGGGTGGTTCTGGTCCGGACCGTGTCCCTGGCTTGACAATGAAATAGGGGATATTACAGGGGAAGTGTCAGTCGTGACGCCACCCACTGTGTGTGGCCTGTATTGGGGCCACCGCTGCCTCGGAACCTCCGGGGACGATGTAATGGCAGCAAGGATGGAATAGTTCCGTGGGCAGAACGTCTCTCTTGTGTAGTGTGCAGGCCTGGTGCTGAGTATAGTACACTTACTGTCCAGATGCTGCAGGAGTCCTCCTTCAGTGTTGGAGCCTGCACGCTGTGGTTCTCCAGGTGGAGGTCTGCTGCAAACCTGTATGTAAAGAGTCGTGTTCAGGCAGAGACATACAAGGGAGTCGTGTTCAGGGTTCACCGTGTTTACTTCTCCACGTTCTCAAGTTCAGGTTACAGTTCAGTACAGTTCTTACAGTTCAGTTCAGTACACGGGCTCACTCTCCCTCCGGGTTACCTTTACTCTCTGCAGCCAGGTCTTCCTTACTGTGACCCCTCACTCTGTCTCTGTGTCCTTTCTAGGCTGATGACTCTCTCTCTTTCTGTTCACTTGGTTGTGCTTGACTCCAGACAGTATGGCGGTGGCTCGGGCTCTTGTGAGCCCTCCAGGTTGCCACTGAGCATCCTGACCTTTGGGGTAGGGACCCTAACGTGTAGTTGTGGCCCCCCGTCGGTTGTCTGGGGATCCGGGTGAAGCTACGGTCCCCTCTAGAGCCGACACTCTACTCAGCCTAGCCTCCAGCAGTCCTCCCATTTGAGGCTCTACCAGGCTCTCTCTACTGTGTCTTCAGGTATCATAGGAGGGCTACCCCGCCTGCAGTCTGTCGTCTCGGCTGTAGTTTCAGGGCTCGGTATCACCGTCCCTCTCTTCCCTCACACTCCTGGGGCTGGCTTCGGACGTGCTTTCTCTCTGAGGCTCACACTGGCTCTGTTCAGATTCTGTGCTCCTACACCCCACTTTGCCAGGACGTGTGATCTCGGTCTTTTCATCTCAGCCTACCTCGGCCTACTGACTCCTTCCTCCTCCCCCTTCACTATTTGTAGTGTCTGCCCACCCACTGCTCTAAATCCACCACCCCTCGCCTGCCTAGAGTCCCCAGGCTCCGGGCTGGATGCTGCCATCTACTGTACGTGGGTTGTGTGGGTGTGAGGATGTTAGTGTTCAACTGTCGTCCCACCTGCCTGGCTGCAGTTCCCTTTGTGGCCTCCTGGTCGCAGGGGCGTGACATATATATAATCACATGTTTCCTTTTTTCATAAGTACGGTAGTTTTAATATATATACATTTGCATTATTTATATTTTTTTATTTTTTTTAATAAGTATTTTTATTATATATATTTATATTTATTTCCATTACATATATGATCTATTATTTTCCTTTTATAGACTATAAAGAGTGGTACTGCAGATAGCTTTGGAATAAATCATGATGATAACACTCTGCCGGCATTATTTTATGTTTCCTGGTGAATGTAAGTGTCGTTATTTAAAGAGAATTTTTCTGAATATATAGTTCTCCCCAGCAGGATTGAGAACATCTGTCGTCTGTCCGTGTTACTATTTTAGTCCCTGTTCCGGATGTTATAAATCAAGTTTATATGATATATTTATATATTTTGTTTTCTAGTAATTCATAAAATACAAACACAAATTTTTATTTCTTATAAGGTCTGGGAGCTTGCTATCAACCTTATGGAGACAGCTAGGTAGGTGAGGAGATTGTAGCCACTTCCCTCCTCCAGATATATGCAAATTTGCACTTCACTAAGGAAGTGGAGAAACTCCATGCCACATTTAAGCAGCTCCTCAGAGTCATAATCGCTTTCCAACAAGCTTTTAATATGACAAAGGGATTTGTGCCAGATCAGAACCCCAAACTACATACACTGCGTTTCGGGGTACCTGCAAGTTCCCAGACCTTGTCTTAGCCCACTCACTCTGCCAGATCAGAATATCCCACACACTACACTGATGAGGGGCAGGTTCCCCGAAACGCAGCGTCTGTAGTTTGGGGTTCTGATCTGGCACAAATCCCTTTGTCATATTAAAAGCTTGTTGGAAAGTGATTATGACTCTGAGGAGCTGCTTAAATGTGGCACTGGAGTTATTCCACTTCCTTAGTGAAGTGCAAATTTGCATATTTCTTACATAAAACATCGTCCATCATGGTACTGCGCCATCCACAGATCCCCCATAACAAAGCGTCATCCACAGATCCCCCATAACAGAGAGTCATCCACAGATCCCCCATAACAGAATGTCATCCACAGATCCCCCATAACAGAGCGTCATCCACAGATCCCCCATAACAGAGCGTCATCCACAGATCCCCCATAACAGAGAGTCATCCACAGATCCCCATAACAGAACGTCATCCACAGATCCCCATAACAGAGCGTCATCCACAGATCCCCCATAACAGAGCGTCATCCACAGATCCCCCATAACAGAGCGTCATCCACAGATCCCCCATAACAGAGCGTCATCCACAGATCCCCCATAACAGAGCGTCATCCACAGATCCCCCATAACAGAGCGTCATCCACAGATCCTCCATAACAGAGCGTCATCCACATATCCCCCATAACAGATCGTCATCCACAGATCCCCATAACAGAACGTCATCCACAGATCCCCCATAACAGAGCGTCATCCACAGATCCCCCATAACAGAGAGTCATCCACAGATCCCCCATAACAGAGCGTCACCACAGATCCCCCATAACAGAGCGTCACCACAGATCCCCCATAACAAAGCGTCATCCACAGATCCCCCATAACAGAGAGTCATCCACAGATCCCCCATAACAGAACGTCATCCACAGATCCCCCATAACAGAGCGTCATCCACAGATCCTCCATAACAGAGCGTCATCCACAGATCCCCCATAACAGAGCATCATCCACAGATCTCCCATAACAGAGCGTCATCCACAGATCCCCCATAACAGAGCGTCATCCACAGATCCCCCATAACAGAGCATCATCCCCAGATCCCCATAACAGAGCGTCATCCACAGATCTACCATAACAGAGCGTCATCCACAGACCCCCATAACAGAGCGTCATCCACAGATCCTGCATAACAGAGCGCCATCCTCAGATCCCCCATAACAGAGCGTCATCCACAGATCCTCCATAACAGAGCGTCATCCACAGATCCCCCATAACAGAGCGTCATCCCCAGATCCCCCATAACAGAGCGTCATCCACAGATCCCCCATAACAGGGCGTCATCCACAGATCCTCCATAACAGAGCGTCATCCACAGATCCTCCATAACAGAGCGTCATCCACAGATCCCCCATAACAGAGCATCATCCACAGATCCCCCATAACAGAGCGTCATCCACAGATCCTCCATAACAGAGCGTCATCCACAGATCCTCCATAACAGAGCATCATCCACAGATCCCCCATAACAGGGCGTCATCCACAGATCCTCCATAACAGAGCGTCATCCACAGATCCCCCATAACAGAGCGTCACCCACAGATCCCCCATAACAGAGCGTCACCCACAGATCCTCCATAACAGGGCGTCATCCACAGATCCCCCATAACAGAGCGCCATCCACAGATCCCCATAACAGGGCGTCATCCACAGATCCCCCATAACAGAGCGTCACCCACAGATCCCCCATAACAGAGAGTCATCCACAGATCCCCCATAACAGAGCGTCATCCACAGATCCCCCATAACAGAGCGTCATCCACAGATCCCCAATAACAGAGCGTCATCCACAGATCCCCAATAACAGAGCGTCATCCACAGATCCCCCATAACAGAGCGTCATCCACAGATCCCCCATAACAGATCATCATCCACAGATCCCCCATAACAGAGCGTCATCCACAGATCCCCCATAACAGGGCGTCATCCACAGATCCTCCATAACAGAGCGTCATCCACTGATCCTCCATAACAGATCATCACCCACAGATCCCCCATAACAGGGCGTCATCCACAGATCCCCCATAACAGAGCGTCATCCACAGATCCCCCATAACAGAGCGTCATCCACAGATCCCCCATAACAGGGCGTCATCCACAGATCCCCCATAACAGGGCGTCATCCACAGATCCTCCATAACAGAGCGTCATCCACAGATCCCCCATAACAGAGCGTCATCCACAGATCCCCCATAACAGAGCGTCATCCACAGATCCCCCATAACAGAGCGTCATCCACAGATCCCCCATAACAGAGCGTCATCCACAGATCCCCCATAACAGAGCATCATCCACAGATCCCCCATAACAGAGCGTCATCCACAGATCCTCCATAACAGAGCGTCATCCACAGATCCTCCATAACAGATCGTCATCCACAGATCCCCCATAACAGATCCCCCATAACAGAGCGTCATCCCCAGATCCCCATAACAGAGCGTCACCCACAGATCCTCCATAACAGAGCGTCATCCACAGATCCCCCATAACAGAGCGTCATCCACAGATCCCCCATAACAGAGCGCCATCCACAGATCCCCCATAACAGAGCGTCATCCACAGATCCCCATAACAGAGCGTCACCCACAGATCCTCCATAACACTAAATGGTATCAATAGGAGCATATTTCTGTGAGCTGCGTTGTGACATTCAGTTATGTCATAAATGGCCGGTATGTATTGCACAGGTGAGGGTCTGCTGCAATGTCAATCTGGAATCTTTTCTCTGGGTCTTTTTTTCCCATGAGGCTTTTAGTATGTGCAGGGCCAGTTTTTACAGGATGGTCAGAAGTGATGGGAGGGACTTACCATCCACATACCTCCCATGAGTGTGTCTCAGTACATATCAGGTGACTGGTTCTGGGTCACATGGTCTCTGATGTCATCCAGGTCCTGAAAGGAAAGAGTTCCTATGGAGCACATGGTAGAGACATGTGG
>JARQOC010000001.1:611465507-611568585 GCA_033576535.1 Allobates femoralis
CCTGCTAGTTAAGCCCCTGCTGAAGACGCTTCCACCTGTCCGGCCCCACAGGCCGCCCCGATGCACGAAGATATGAAGAGAAGAAAACGTTAAACACAGATCAAATATACACAATGGATTTCTTAACCTCGAGCTAAACCAGACTGACACCGCCAGTAAGGCTCTGACTGCACTTTACTTAGTAAAATGCTGCGGGCAGGTTCTCTTTATACAATGCACCTCAGTTACAGGAAGCCTATATTCATTTTATGACTTTTTTTCAGGTAAGCAGTGGCTTTTACAACTTCAGAAAGCTCTGCAATAGTGAACATTACCGAGAAAAGCACTGAGTCTGATGAATATGTTAGAAGTACAGGTCTACAGTATACAGTTAGGGCCAGAAATATTTGGACAGTGACACAATTTTGGCGAGTTGGGCTCTGCATGCCACCACATTGCATTTGAAATGAAACCTCTACAACAGAATTCAAGTGCAGATTGTAACGTTTAATTTGAAGGGTTGAACAAAAATATCTGATAGAAAATGTAGGAATTGTACACATTTCTTTACAAACACTCCACATTTTAGGAGGTCAAAAGTAATTGGACAAATAAACATAACCCAAACAAAATATTTTTATTTTCAATATTTTTGTTGCGAATCCTTTGGAGGCAATCACTGCCTTAAGTCTGGAACCCATGGACATCACCAAACGCTGGGTTTCCTCCTTCTTAATGCTTTGCCAGGCCTTTACAGCCGCAGCCTTCAGGTCTTGCTTGTTTGTGGGTCTTTCCGTCTTAAGTCTGGATTTGAGCAAGTGAAATGCATGCTCAATTGGGTTAAGATCTGGTGATTGACTTGGCCATTGCAGAATGTTCCACTTTTTTGCACTCATGAACTCCTGGGTAGCTTTGGCTGTATGCTTGGGGTCATTGTCCATCTGTACTATGAAGCGCAGTCCAATCAACTTTGCAGCATTTGGCTGAATCTGGGCTGAAAGTATATCCCGGTACACTTCAGAATTATCCGGCTACTCTTGTCTGCTGTTATGTCATCAATAAACACAAGTGACCCAGTGCCATTGAAAGCCATGTATGCCCATGCCATCACGTTGCCTCCACCATGTTTTACAGAGGATGTGGTGTGCCTTGGATCATGTGCCGTTCCCTTTCTTCTCCAAACTTTTTTCTTCCCATCATTCTGGTACAGGTTGATCTTTGTCTCATCTGTCCATAGAAAACATTTCCAGAACTGAGCTGGCTTCTTGAGGTGTTTTTCAGCAAATTTAACTCTGGCCTGTCTATTTTTGGAATTGATGAATGGTTTGCATCTAGATGTGAACCCTTTGTATTTACTGTCATGGAGTCTTCTCTTTACTGTTGACTTAGAGACAGATACACCTACTTCACTGAGAGTGTTCTGGACTTCAGTTGATGTTGTGAACGGGTTCTTCTTCACCAAATAAAGTATGCGCCGATCATCCACCACTGTTGTCATCCGTGGACGCCCAAGCCTTTTAGAGTTCCCAAGCTCACCAGTCAATTCCTTTTTTCTCAGAATGTACCCAACTGTTGATTTTGCTACTCCAAGCATGTCTGCTATCTCGCTGATGGATTTTTTCTTTTTTTTCAGCCTCAGGATGTTCTGCTTCACCTCAATTGAGAGTTCCTTTGACCGCATGTTGTCTGGTCACAGCAATAGCTTCCAAATGCAAAACCACACACCTGGAATTCACCCCTGACCTTTTAACTACTTCATTGATTACAGGTTAACGAAGGAGACGCCTTCAGAGTTAATTGCAGCCCTTAGAGTCCATTGTCCAATTACTTTTGGTCCCTTGAAAAAGAGGAGGCTATGCATTACAGAGCTATGATTCCTAAACCCTTTCTCCGATTTGGATGTGGAAACTCTCATATTGCAGCTGGGAGTGTGCACTTTCAGCCCATATTATATATATAATTGTATTTCTGAACATGTTTTTGTAAACAGCTAAAATAACAAAACTTGTGTCACTGTCCAAATATTTCTGGCCCTAACTGTATATATATATTTTTTTTTTTTAGGCCAAACTGATGTAAGAAATATTACTCACAGGACCAAAGTTGGGGTGAGGTCATGACAGTGATTTTGCAGGGAAATAACTTGGCATTGGCAGTTTTTCCTATGGCGCTATCATATTTGCATGAGAGCATGATCTGATCAAACAACTGGGAGAAGATGAGAAGTTTGAGCTCCAGCTAATCCAGGGGACTCAAACTCGGCTGGGTATGTGGGCCGCGCATATAATACACTGATGTCAGCTGCTGGCCTCTGATTGGCTGGCGGCTGCTATTGATTTAGCTGAGCCAGAGAGCTTGTCTGAGTGGCTCCCGGAATACTTATCAAGCATGGACCGCGGATCATCAAGTTGTCCACAGTGCCTGTGGGCCGCATAGTGAAGCCCTAGGGACCACATGTTTGAGACCCCTGAGCTAATAATCATAAAAACTGTCCATTGTACGCATAATAGTAACTAAATTGCTTCCACCCTCTCATCCTAGAGCAACTGCGTCACTTATTCTCCAAACAGTGTCCTCTGATCAGGTGACAAAGCTGAGCTCTTAAAAATGATGTACCCCAAGAAAACTACCTACAGCTCATCATCCATATGGGGGGACTGCAAATTGCCCTGTTCCCCTCAACCCCAAATGGGTACACAGCAAGATCCTATACAGTTACAGGTTCTGTGGCCTTGTCAGTCTGTGGCCGCCTGCATTTACTAATCAGAAACTACACTGATAATGCAAGTCCTGTGTAGTTTCTGAGTTAAAGGGAACCTGTCACCTGGATCTAAGCCCCTACACTATCACTACCTGTCCCTGCACCTTCCTAGCTGCTCCCTATCAATCCATCTCTGAGCTAAATCCGCCCTATAAAACTGCAGAAAAATAACTTATAACTTACAGAAGTCCCTGAGGCTGGGGACTGAGAAGGCGGCGCCAGGCTCCATTCAGCCCCTCCTCCATGCAGCAGCACACACCCCGCTGGGCGGCATTATTCTTTCTTCATCGCCGCCTCCTCCATTTGGAATCTCCCACCTGCTTTACACCTATCATGTTGTGGTGATGCGACCTCGATGTGTCCCCTGACTGAGACACAGCATATGGGAGATTGTATCTTCTGCTTGGTAGCAGCACACACAGGGTAAGCTGCTACTGGAGCTAAGTGCTGATTGAAATCACTGACCCCCAGGTGTGCGGGTGAATAGGAGATGATATGTGCTGCCCTGGGCTGTTGGGAGGGGGTGGAGTGTGTCAGGACAGCAGCAGGAGCTGCTGGGATTGTATGAGGTTCTACTCGGCTGTGCCCCGGTGTAACAGGCCAGACTAACCCCCCCGACCAGAATATACCCGGGGTTAAAGTGGCCTAGGCCAGATTATACCCCTCCGTATACCACAGCAGCTGTAGATCAGGGCTCCAAGCAACACATGGGGGCCCGAGGCAGCACAAAGTGGCCCCAGGCAGCAGAAAGTGGCCCTACGCAACATACAGGGGCCCCAGGCAGTGCTAGGGCCCCAGGCAGTGCTAGGGGCCCCAGGCAGTGCTAGGGGCCCCAGGCAGCTCAAAGTGGCCCCAAGCAGCACAAAGAGGCCCCAGGCAACATACAGGGGCCCCAGGCAGTACTAGGGGCCACAAGCTACACACAGGATCCCAGGCTACACACAGGGGCCCCATGCAGCATACAAGGACCCCAGGCAGTGCACGGGGCCCCAGGCTGTGCACGGGGCCCCACGGCAGTGCACGGGGCCCCAGGCAGTGCACGGGGCCCCAGGCAGTGCACGGGGCCCCAGGCAGCACAAAGTGGCCCCAGGCAACATACAGGGGCCCCAGGCAGTACCAGGGGCCCCAGGCTACACACAGGATCCCAGGCTACACACAAGGGCTCCATGCAGCATACAAGGGCCCCAGGCAGCACACAGGGGCCCCAGGCAGCACAAAGTGACCACAGGCAATATACAGGGGCCCCAGGCAGTGGGCCACCCGGGGCAGTGGGCCACCCGGGGCCACTTTGTGCTGCCTGGGGCCCCTGTGTGCTGCCTCTGGCCCCCATGCGCTGCCTGGGACCCCTTTGTACTGCCTGGGGCCCTTGTATGCTGCATGGGGCCCCTGTATGTAGCCTGGGACCCTGTGTATAGCCTGGGGCCCCTAGTACTGCCTGGGGCCCCTGTATGTTGCCTGGGGCCACTTTGTGCTGCCTGGGGCCACTTTGTGCTGCCTGGGGCCTGTGCACTGCCTGGGGCCCCGTGCACTGCCTGGGGCCCCGTGCACTCCCTGGGGCCCCGTGCACTACCTGGGGTCCTTGTATGCTGCATGGGGCCCCTGTGTGTAGCCTGGGATCCTGTGTGTAGCTTGTGGCCCCTAGTACTGCCTGGGGCCCCTGTATGTTGCTTGGGGCCTCTTTGTGCTGCTTGGGGCCACTTTGTGCTGCCTGGGGCCCTGTGCACTGCCTGGGGCCCCGTGCACTGCCTGGGGCCCCTAGCACTGCCTGTGGCCCTAGCACTGCCTGGGGCCCCTGTATGTTGCGTAGGGCCACTTTCTGCTGCCTGGGGCCACTTTGTGCTGCCTCGGGCCCCCATGTGTTGCTTGAAGCCCTGATCTAAAGCTGCTGTGGTATACGGAGGGGTATAATCTGGCCTAGGCCACTTTAACCCCGAGTATATTCTGGTCGGGGGGTTAGTCTGGCCTGTTACACCGGGGCACAGCCGAGTAGAACCTCATACAATCCCAGCAGCTCCTGCTGCTGTCCTGACACCCTCCACCCCCTCCCCACAGCCCAGGGCAGCACATATCATCTCCTATTCACCCGCACACCTGGGGGTCAGTGATTTCAATCAGCACTTAGCTCCAGTAGCAGCTCACCCTGTGTGTGCTGCTACCAAGCAGAAGATACAATCTCCCATATGCTGTGTCTCAGTCAGGGGACACCTCGAGGTCGCATCACCACAACATGATAGGTGTAAAGCGGGCGGGAGATTCCAAATGGAGGAGGCGGCGGTGAAGAAAGAATAACGCCGCCCAGTGGGGCGTGTGCTGCTGCATGGAGGAGGGGCTGAATGGAGCCTGGCGCCGCCTTCTCAGTCCCCAGCCTCAGGGACTTCTGTAAGTTATAAGTTATTTTTCTGCAGTTTTATAGGGCGGATTTAGCTCAGAGAGGGATAGATAGGGAGCAGCTAGGAAGGTGCAGGGACAGGTAGTGATAGTGTAGGGGCTTAGATCCAGGTGACAGGTTCCCTTTAAGTAAATGTAAAAATGACGACACTGTGGGCAAATGATCGTCAATTAAATTCCACAACTCCACAACTGCGACTCCACAATCATGGCTGTCAAATCAGTAAACCAAACATTTGACTCCAGAGTCAATGGAGTCATTCAAAAATACACTTTATTCCCCCAAAAGCAAATTCTTTGCCTATAATGAAAAGTAAAATAATAAAAACATGTCTCTTGTGATTGGCTGAAGTGTTGTCGGGAAAAAAAAGGTTACAGATAGGCACCACTGTCCAAAAAGACCAATGTGTATATATAAACATCCAAGATAGCAAATGAAAGACAGCACTGACCGGGTTAGTGCAGCTCGTCTTTATTCAACCCGAAGGTAACATCTAAGCAGGGAGGCGGAGGACGACGGCATGCCATTTCGCGGTTACTTCGCTTCAATGGGACCTGTGCTCCTGAGAAACCACAAAATGGCATACCGCTTGTAACCCTGCGGCCTGGGGGACCCGTCTCCAAGGTGGAGAGGGATCGGGTCCCATCTGGTCACCGGCATTTCACAGTGTCCCGCAGTCCTCCATACCGGGTCCCTGCTCCCATGCCGTCCTCTCCGGCTGCAGCAATTCATCGGCCTCTCTCCTCTGTCTCCTCACTTCCTGGTAGTGGGAGATTGTGCACAGGGTGCGCGCCGCTGTTAGTAAATTTAAAGAGCCAGTACACCTTTTATGGAAATGACCACTCAGCCAATCGCTGAGAGACTGGTGGATATTTAAATTCCTCACTTCCTTTGGCAGGTGCCTGGACAGCTTCGTTCTATTATTAGTAGCCAGTTCAGGTTCCTAAGCTGAGCTTGCATCTTGCTTGTAATTCTTGACGTTCTAACATTTCTTGTCTTTCTTGCTTTCAGCACTGGGCCCTCCACCTGCATTACCCACCTGCAGATCCATACAGCACCCGTTGATTCCTGGCTGCTTCTTGGATCCCTCCAGCAACACCGAGACCTTTTTACTTTCCTCCTCGGTTTCTTCGTCTCCGTGTTGCGCCCCCTCTGGTATTACTGTCCCTTTGGGTTGGACCCTCTGGTTGCTGGTTCATTGGATCTTCCTTGGCTGTAGCGGGACAATCCCTGTATTGAGGTCCGCTCCCTGGTGCTACCCTGGAAGAATCCTGGTGCTCTGGCCCTGAGGACTTTCCATTCGGGTTTATCTCCTTTATTATTATTATTTAATAAATTCTATTCTTTCATTTGACCTCCTTGTCCGGCTATTTTCTGGCATCCGCTTCTACGGTATTCTGTGGTCAAGTGGGCTCACTATTTAGTTCCACCTGTGGTGGCGTGATGTGGCACCCCATTCCACGGTTCGGTTGCTATAGGAACACCTGGACCAGGAAGGATTTCCACATCAGGTAAACTTACTCAACACCTTCCACCCCAGACCTGAAGGGGGAGCTCTACTTGCCGACTTCAGGCAAGGTCCTCTATAAATTCAGGCCTGGGGGTGGAGTTATGCAGTTCAGTACGAAGCAGTAATGAGGAAGAAACCTGGTGAAGGGAGCTGCGCTAGGCCCGTGCCAGAGGGGAAGCCTAGCCAGTGTGAGGGACGCAAGAGTGAGGGTCGGAGGCGAGTTAGCCAGGGAAAGCGGAGACCAGCCGGTACGCCCCAGAAGAGCTATGTTGACAGCCCGTACACAGGAGTCCGAGACTGCACGGGTCCAGTCAGCCCAGCAGTAGAGACCAGAGGCCAGAGAGGCTTCAAGTCTCCTGGTGTAGCACGTCGGGAACAGCCACCCAGCAGAGCCCGGGACCGCAGTGGATATAGCGGTGCCTGCAGCAGAGCTCTCACAGCCTGCCATACAAATGAGGACTACAAGAGTGGGTCAGGGCCTAGCTTCACACAGCCGAGGATGAAAGCACACAAACAGTGTAAAAGGGAGGCCTCATAACTCATTGGATGTGGAGATCCGAACTGCTCCTAGCCTACTCGCACTGTGCCCTGGACTTAACAATGAACAGTAACATCAGTAAAGGTACGAAACAACAAACCTGTGTGTGACTGTTATTGCGGCCCCTGATCTTACTCCCTCCATAGACTGTTCAACAACTCTCATCATCCACTACTGCCCTGGGGATCCCACTTCGCCTTCGGGGAGCGAACCCACCTGGCTGCTTCACCATCACTCCTGAGATCAGTCCCGCAGCGCCGGTAACCTTACCAGAGCCGTAGGTGGCGTCATGCCACACTATTTTTATTAATTGCTCTCTTTTTCCGCGACCACCAGGGCCAAGGGCCCGGGCGACAGGCCCCGTGACATCCCCCGTAAATCAACTCCCGGTACTGGGTAACCCCCGGCCCTGGGGCGTGTCAGTGACACAACGTTGTCCGCTGGCTTCATTCCCTCTCTCTGCTCAGATGTGACCTTCAGGTTGAATAAACACAAGCTGCACTAACCCGGTGAGTACTGTCTTTCATTTCTTATCTTGGATGTTAGTGGCTATACCAGTTGGAGACCAGCACCACCAACAAGGAATGCTAGTGACCCCTGAGGCTCAATAGGTAGGACCTGGCTGGTCTGAAGGAGGTATTAACACTTTGGTGCCCGGCTTCCTGGTTTTATTAAGTGTATATATAAATTATACAAAGAAAACTGCACACCTGCAGATATAATCCAAAACACATTGAAAAACATATCTTTATTCAAAGAATACGAAAGACAAAGATGAAAAAACCATGATGACGTTGCACTTAGGTACATATAGGAGTTTCGATTAAGTATATGTGTTTTCTAAGCGTTTTTCATCTCTGTTTCTTTTGTATTCTTGGACAATACATTTGTATGTATATTTATTTGCAGGTGTGTGGAGGTTTCTGTGTATGTGAATGTTTTTTTGTATGGTAAATGGCTTATACAAACATTGGAAAGTTGTTCCCTATTTCTCTATAATATTTTCAGAAATAGAGAAGAAAGAGTTTTCTGCCGCTTTGACTTCTACTTTATTAATGAGGTTCTCTGTTGACAAAAGTGAAACATTTTAATTAGTTTTCTGCTCAGATTGTCGGAAGAAAATGATCCCGAAAATTGAAAGTTTATTGTTTTTTCTGCATTTTTGAATATACATCTAACAATGAAACTATTCCAGATATTTTTTACATCTTCCCATAAGGTCCTTGTGTGTCATTTAAGACCTTGTAGGGTACAAAAAAGAAAGAAAAAGTCCTTGTAGGGTCAGAAAATAACTTTTTAAAGCCAGAAAGAAAAAAGGAATTTTATCATTTTAGAGTTCATAAACGCCAGGGGTTGGAAAGTCCTTGTAGGGTTAGAAAAGCCCTTGAAAGGTCAGAAAAATCCTTCTAGGTTCACTAAATTTCCTGTAGGGTTAGTACAACCCCTGTAGTCTAACAGAAGCCCTTGTAGGGGTAGAAAAAACTAAGTAGATTTAGTAAAATGCAGTAAAGTCCTTGAAAGGTCAGAAAGGTCACAAAAAACACTTGAAATGTTTGAAGTTTGAAAAGCCCTTGTAGGGTCCAAAAGTCCTTGTAGGGTCATAGCAAACCCTTGTAAGGCTGGGGTCACAGTACCATTTTTCACATGCATTTTTGGAGACCTGCGTTTTCAAAAACGCATGTAAAAAACGCACCCATAGGCCCCCATGTTAAAAAACGCATGCCCTAATAGCCAAAAAGCATGTGTGACTGTCCCATGCGTTTTTGGAGCATATCCAAAAACGCATGCATTTTTGTAGAAAACGCATGCGTTTTTGTAGAAAACGCATGCGTTTTTATAACATGGGTTCCTATGGAAAACGCATGCAAAAACGCATGTACAGTTAGTACCTTTTAGTGCCATTCAAAAACGCATGCGTTTCCCATAGGAGCCCATGTTAAAAAAACGCATGCGTTTCCGGAAAAACGCATGCGTTTTTTTAACATGGGCTCCTATGGGAAACGCATGCGTTTTTGAATGGCACTAAAAGGTACTAACTGTACATGCGTTTTTGCATGCGTTTTCCATAGGAACCCATGTTATAAAAACGCATGCGTTTTCTACAAAAACGCATGCGTTTTTCAAAACGCTCAAAAAAATACTACAAGCACTATTTTTAGGTGCAGATTCAAAAACGCAGCCAAAAACGCAGGGAGCCATCAGAGACCTTAAAAAACTCATGCTGACATGAAAAACGCATGTAAAAAAGCATGCGTTTTTAAAAGGCACTAAAAAAATGCATGTCAACTGTGACCCCAGCCTAAGTTTATAAAAGTAATTTTAGATTTGAAAAAATCTTTGTAGGGTCAGGAAGTCCTTGCAAGGTTATAATAAGTTCTTTTTAGGTCAGAAAAGTCATTTTTGGGTCAGTAAACTTCCTGTAGAGTTAAAAATGTTCCTGTGCGCTCATTAAGGTCCCTGTAGGGTTAGTCATGCCTAGGTAGATTCGGTATGATTCAGTGAATCTCTTGAAAGGTCAGAATATTCTTTGTAGGGTCAAAAAGTCCCTGAAGGGTCATAAAAAGCCCTTGAAAAGTCAGAAAAGACCTTGTAGTGTCTAAAAGCCTTGTATGGTCAAAAAAGGCCCTTATAAAGTCAGAAAAGTTATTTTAAGGTAAAAAAACAAAACCTTGTAGCGCAAGAAAGTCCATGCAATGTTATAATAAGTTCTTGTAAGGTCAGAAAAATCATTTTAGGGTCAGTAAAATTCTTATAGGGTCAGAAAGTCGTTGTAAGGTTAAATAAGGCCTTGTTGGGTCAGTGAATTTTCTGCAGAGTTAGTAAAGCTCCTGTGGGCTCGCTAAAGCCCTTGTAGGGTTAATCATGCCTAGGTAGATTCAGTATGAGTCAGTAAAGCCCTTCGAAGGTCAGGAAAGTCCTTGTAGGGTCAAATAATTCCCTTGTAAGGTCAGAAAAGCCATTTTAAGTTCAGAATAATCCTTGTAGGGTCACAAAAACCTTTCAAGTTTATACTAAGCGCTTAGGTAGTCAGAAACATAATTTTAAGGTTAGTAAAATCCTTTTAGGGTCAGAAACACATTGCAAGGTTAAAATAAGCCATTGTAGGGTCAGTAAAATCCCTGTATAGTTAGTAAAGCTTCTCTAGGCTCACTAAAGCCCTTATAGGGTCAGTAACACCTAGGTAGATTCAGTATGATTCATTAAAGCCCTCTTAGGATCAGTAAAGTCATCGTGGAATGGTTTCTGCGTTCTTAGTATTAGCATACTGGGGACCGGACATTACTGAGTTTACACCTTCCTTGGTAAGAACCTTATATTAGGCTGTGGTCACAGTTTTTTTAGTGCCTTTTAAAAACGCATGCTTTTTTACATGCGTTTTTCATGTCAGCATGAGTTTTTTAAGGTCTCTGATGGCTCCCTGCGTTTTTGGCTGCGTTTTTGAATCTGCACATAAAAATAGTGCTTGTAGTATTTTTTTGAGCGTTTTGAAAAACGCATGCGTTTTTGTAGAAAACGCATGCGTTTTTATAACATGGGTTCCTATGGAAAACGCATGCAAAAACGCATGTACAGTTAGTACCTTTTAGTGCCATTCAAAAACGCATGCGTTTCCCATAGGAGCCCATGTTAAAAAAACGCATGCGTTTTTCAGGAAACGCATGCGTTTTTCAGGAAACGCATGCGTTTTTTTTTACATGGGCTCCTATGGGAAACGCATGCGTTTTTGAATGGCACTAAAAGGTACTAACTGTACATGCGTTTTTGCATGCGTTTCCCATAGGAACCCATGTTAGAAAAACGCATGCGTTTTCTACAAAAACGCATGCGTTTTTGGATATGCTCCAAAAACGCATGGGACAATCACACATGCTTTTTGGCTATTAGGGCATGCATTTTTTAACATGGGGGCCTATGGGTGCGTTTTTTACATGCGTTTTTGAAAACGCAGGTCTCCAAAAAAGCATGTGAAAAATGGTACTGTGACCCCAGCCTAAGAGAAGAAAACTGAGAGACAAAAGGAGCACATAAGGTTTCTCTGTGATAGTTTTAATTATATGAAAGGTATGAGGTTCTCACCTTTCGAGGTTGTGTTGAGTCACAACCACTAAACACGCATGGCTGCTGAAGCCACCCGGTAACAAGATCATATAGGATGGAGACGGAAAGGGGAAACACTGCGCTGCCGGGATAAAAGGAGGCTCCGGAGAATTGAGTATTAATAAATGAAAGTGATTTATTTCTACGCGTTTTGAAATCTGTGACTTCTTCTTCAGGCAAATCACCGATGTACATGGTGTCAAGTCAATCAATGTTGAGCACACCATGGACAATGGAAGAAGTCTTCCTCTGTCTCCTTACTTAAAACCCTGGCATTGGTATTGGAAAGAAAAAAAATAATTGTTTTCAAGTTCCTGAAGAAGACTCAAGGTCGAACTCTAGGGGTGATTCTGTAGGAAAGGAGCCGGGTTATCAGGATTATGGCCAGAAAACAGCTTACGTACAGAGGGCTGGTTTCCAGTGGTCTGTGGTGCTTATCACAGTACTAAATGGATACATGAAAATTGCAGATCCGTCAACTGCAGCTCGCTGATGGTTTTCCGATTTGGGTAAACTGCTATTCACAATGCATAGAGCCTCTTGATGCCATGTTTCTAGTAATATAGTACCAAGACAACACAGGATTTACCCAACACAGGATTTACTGACCCTACAAGTACTTTTCTTGACCCCAAGAGGACTTTACTTAAACAACAAAGACTTTATTGAGGCTGGGGTTCCACATGAGCCTTTAGTCCGTTTTTGGCTTCAGTTTTCTCATTTTTTTTTTCTAAGTCCAAAAACTGACAGAAAAACGGATTGGGTGTAATAAACACCCTGTCCGTTTTTTCTCTGCAGCTCAAAACATTGCCCTGTCCGTTTTTGAGCCAAAAACGCAGTAAGCAGCGTTTTTTGGCATCAGTTAAAAAACGCATGCGTTAACGCATGCGTTTTTTTAACATGGGGCCCTATGGGAAACGCATGCGTTAACGCATAGCACATATAGGCATCTGCGTTAACGCATGCGTTAACGCATATGCGTTTTTCATGAAAAAATGACTAAGTCCCAAAAACGTACAGGAGTGCAGGAGGCTCAAAAAGCACCCTATAAAAAACGGATTGGTGATGAAAATCACTTCCAAAAACGGATTTCTATGTGTGACCCCAGCCTGACTCTAGAAGACGTTTACTGACTCCAGTAGAGTTTACTGTACCTATAACAACTTTACTGACCCCACAAGGACTTTACTGACCCCACAAGGAGTTTACTGACTTCACATGTAGTTTACTGATCACACAAAGACTTTACTGACCCTACAAGGAATTTACTGATTCCACAAGTTTACTCACCACAGAAGGACTTTACTGACCCCACAAGGAGTTTACTGACCCCATATGTAGTTTACTGACCACACAAGGACTTTACTGACCCAACAAGGAGTTTACTGATTCCACAAGGAGTTTACTGACCACACAAGGACTTTACTAACCCCACAAGGAGTTTACTGACCACACAAGGACTTTACTGACCCCACAAGGAGTTTACTGACTTCACATGTAGTTTACTGATCACACAAAGACTTTACTGACCCTACAAGGAATTTACTGATTCCACAAGTTTACTCACCACAGAAGGACTTTACTGACCCCACAAGGAGTTTACTGACCCCATATGTAGTTTACTGACCACACAAGGACTTTACTGACCCAACAAGGAGTTTACTGATTCCACAAGGAGTTTACTGACCACACAAGGACTTTACTAACCCCACAAGGAGTTTACTGACCACACAAGGACTTTACTGACCCCACAAGGAGTTTACTGACCCCATATGTAGTTTACTGACCACACAAGGACTTTTACGACCAACAAGGAGTTTACTGATTCCACAAGCAGTTTACTGACCACACAAGGACTTTACTAACCCCACAAGGAGTTTACTGGCCACACAAGGACTTTACTGATCTCACAAGGAGTTTACTGACCACACAAGGACTTTACTGACCCCACAAGGAGCTTACTGTAGCTATAATGACTTTACTGACCCCACAAGGAGTTTACTGTAGCTATAATGACTTTACTGACCCCACAAGGAGTTTATTGATCCCACTGGGGCTTTATTGAGTGATGCTGAATATGCAGCAATTATTTTATAGTTAGATGTAAATAGGAAAATTCAGCTAAAAAAATGCAAACTTTTGATTTTCAGGTTCATTTTCTTCAAACAAGCTCAGCACAAAGAAACCAATTAAAAAGTTTCCTTTTTCTTAGCACAGAAGCTCATTTATAAACTACGATGAAGTGGAGGAAACACTGTTTTCTCCATAGTTACTTTCTCAAAGCAGCAGAGAAACTTTAAAAGCAAATTGTCACGGGGTCCTACTCCGGTATCACACAATCAACAAAGCAAGACATGAGTGAACTGACCAAGAACCTTTGTGGCGCCCCGCAACAAGTGTGTCACAGGAGGGTATTGCATCCCAGACTGAAGATGTTCTCTGACTAAGTAATGACATGGTTAACCTCAGAGCTCCATACCCCTACATGCACCACTAGTATAGAGGGCCAATAAGGTCCTGGTGAACAGAGTGTAGGAGTAGAGTGTAGGAGAATGTAGAAGAAGGAGAAAGAGGAGAGAAGTGGTCGGGAGGAACGTAGGAGAGGGGGCTCTGCACAGTTCCGTGCAGCCATGCAGACCACCTACCGGTTGGCACCATTACCCGGTGCCCAACAACCGAACCCTGGGCGAACATCTAATGGGTCAAAGTACACCCTCGCCCATCCACAACCGGATCACTGGTTCCGAAGCAAGCAAGTTGTTCACCACTGCTTAGAAAACCAGGAGTGGAGGGACCGCTCTATAGGAGCACCCCACCGCAGCCGCAGTCAGAGCCGTCTTGCCAGCGGAGTACCCACAGAAAGGAATCTGGCTCCCCTCACACTGGGCTGTATACACCGGCAGGGAAATTGAAGTAGCCCCCTTGTACCCGAACTTGGCACAGTAAGGCGACATCGGCAACCCATCTAGAACAAGTTTAGAACGAAGGAACACCGCGGAGCTTTGATACAACACCGGTCATTGCTGAGTCCACCCAGTCCGTTACCCGTTACCTGTATACCTTGTATCATCTACCGGTTGCAGTAAAAGACCTGTTACAGAGAACACTGGTGTCTGTACTTCTTCAGAACTGTTTAACTCCGCGCGCTAAGAGTAACGAAGCTGCCGCACAACATCAGGTGCATCTCCTGGCCCCGGGGACTCCCGCTCGTCCTGTGGGGAGCGTCCCATCTTGCTGCTAAATATCCCCGGAGGCCCAAGCAGCGCCGGTGAAATCACCGGAATTCCCGCAGGTGGCGTCACGACAAGAATAACTAAACCTTATCTGTTCAGCCAACCACTATTGATCTGGACCACCGAGCCCCACAGCCGCAGGCGCGGAACCGTGACAGGGAGAAGAAAACGCCTGCGACATGAAGACCCGGTTACGGTGAGTCACCTTTATTACACGCAAAACAAAAGGTCCATAAAACAATCCACCGCACAGAGGGTAAAATAGTCCAGGAACACCCATACAGTCCAGTAATGGGATAAATGTCCTGGGAGATGAGTCACAATCCATCGCTCAGAGATCGATATAGCAGTGCGGATCCAGATACTTATTCTCCATATAGGCTCCTCCAGCAGTGTCTTCCAGGAGAATTAGGGTTTCTCCAAGTATCTCTGGGGTGCTGGCCTTAGCATCAACATCCCACAAAGGATCTATCTTACTGCCCTCCCTGTCCTCCTCAAACCCTCTCTTTATATCCAATAAAGAGAAAATGATCCCTTGAGCAAGGAGAGGGAATATACATACAGGTGAGCAGATTTCAATTTTTCTCATTGTTTAGCTCCTTATATCCAGGGGTAGGCAGACAGATTAGATTGTTTTCAGGCTCCCCAGACCTAGATATGGCGCCTCAGCAATCAAGGCACTACAGGGGGTGATTTGCAGTATTCAGAGAGCAAGGAGTCATGAATGGACAGTCAGGAAATGTCAGTGGGTGTTCATCCACAGATATGGACACCGCCAGGCTGTAGATAGTAACTGAGCTGATTCACTTATCAGACCTTCTGTGATTGAGACTCTAGACAAGGCAGGTAGTATACAGAATGATACAGAGCAAGAAGACAACACTCCTAAACCAGTAAACATATGAACATATACTAAATGATACTTAACCCACCAAATCACACCATCACACAGATGTTTGATTAAGATCTTGTCCACGTAACCATGCCACATGTGGAAGGCTGTATGGGGGCTGAACTATGGAACAGGGGTCTTACTGTTCTCTTCAAGCCCCCTACTTATATCCAGGGGTAGAGAGACCGGTTGGATGGTTTTCAGGCTCCCCAGACCTAGGAAAAGTGCTGGGGTAATTTGCAGCATTTGGAGAGCACAGGGGTCAAGAATGGACAGTCAGGAAATGTCAGCAAGGGTTCATCAAGAGGTATGGACACCTCCAGGCTACAGATGGTAACTGAGCCAAAATGATACCCACTATCACACAGATGTTTGGTTAAGATCTTGTCCCCATGGTTGTTCCACATGCAGGAGGTTGTATGGGGGCCGGTCAGTCCCTATGGATCTGTGTCTCATGGCGGGTTTACACGTTGCGATATTGTAGTACGATTTCAATGAAAAGTCACGTGGTTCGATCGTTGGACCCGATATCGTTCCTGCATTGTACGGTGTGAACGTCCAATACGATGCAGGAACGATGTCAATGCGATATCGGGGATTGAATGAGCGTGCTATTCAATGCTCCAATATTGAATGGAGATTGGAGCCGGATCGTGCTGTGTAAACGCCCAACTACGATGCGATTTGAAACGTCACCCATTCACTCCCATGTTAAGTGTGCGATCCTGGGTTGGGGGGTGTAGACATCGCACGGACGTTGTATTCCGATATCGCAGCGTGTAAACATCATATGCGATGCGGGAGAAACGTGCAGTAATTGCGCGCTCCCGCGCCATTGAGTTGCGATATCGCAACGAGATTGAAGCGTGTAAACCCACCATCAGCGGTGGTGATATTCAACATTGAACTTTAGAGAAAAGGAAGGATGGAGCGGAGCGGAGAGCACGAAAAAAATATTAGATCACATTTTGTAGGAGTAGCTTAAATTGAAAGGATAGGAAAAAAGCCAATAAAAATAGTAATGTGTGTGACCTTACGCCTTTCGTACTGAAGCTAGTCCATTCATGGGTCTTCAATTAATTGCGATTTTTTAATCTTTTATTTATATATATATAAAATAATTCAGTGCTGGCTTCCACCATTTCCCCTACCTTTCATGTATCTATTTCTAGTATTATCCCAGGAAAGCCGACCTGGAGTAATCCGTGCACCGAGTATCCGGCCACATTGCTGACAGTGGACTGGTGGGCTGAATACATCATATTTTGTCCTTTTTGTCATTGAAATTTGGAGAACAGTATGAAAATGGTCGCTATATTATTTGGATACAGTTTTGCATGACGCTGAATTGCAGTATAATACATAGGGAAAGGCGCCGTCCACTGTGTGGCCTCAACATCATCATAGTCAATGTTTTCACATCTCAATATTTATCTTATTCTTACCAAAGTCAAGGGTTAATTCTGCACTTCCTTATGTAAGATCCTCATCATTCATGTTTACATTTTTTTTCTTCATTCTCATGATAAAAAAATGTGGTCCTACGTGTTTCTAACCCCCAGAGCTATTCTGCTGAAAAATGGCTTTCATGGGTTCAGCCTGACTACCCACTTATGTATTATATGACTTTCACCTCTTCTGAAGCATTAAAATAGCTCATAAAAATATACATACACACCTCTAAGATGTTCCGGAGAATCAACACTTTTCAGGTCAAGTCAGTTCAAGTTTCTGCAAAAAAACCTCTTTATCTATGAAATTGGATGGGAGCCTGATGCTATCACATCGGGAGGGCAGTGACGTCACAAAGGGTGGGCTCTGTGGTGCTGGGGGCAGCGGCCATCTACCCCCTGTGTGCTCTCCCCCTGTCCACTCTCTCCCCGCATCCTCTCTCTTCCCCCATGCTCTCTCCTGTGCTGTCTCTCCCCGTGCGCTCTCACCATCCGCTCTCTCTCCCTATGTGCTCTCTCTCCCCACATCCTCTCTCCCCCCGTGCTCTCTCTCCTGTGCTCTCTCTCCCCGTACGCTCTCAACGTCCACTCTCTCTCCCCACATGTTCTCTCTCCTCCGTGCTCTCTACACCGTCTGCTCTCTCTCTGGTTCTCTCTCTCCCCCCGTGCTCTCTCCATCTGCTCTCTCTCCCTTGCTCTCTCCCCCATGCACACTCCCCCCTGTCCGATCTCTCTCCCCTCATACTCTCTCTCCACTTGTGCTCTCTCTCCCCCAGTGCTTTCTCTCCTGAAGTGCTCTCCCTCCCCATCCACTTTCAATCCCCATCATGCTCTCTCTTCCCCGTGCACTCTTACCCCCCATGCTCTCTTCTCCCTGTTTGCTGTCTTCTCACCTCATGTGCTCAAAGTGCCGGTTTCTCCAAGGATGGCGGCATAATGCTTAACTTAATCAGGTGGCGGTGTGTGCAGTGGGTGGTGGTTTGCGATGGTTTGTGCAGTGGTCAGTGGTGTGTTCAACTAGCTGTGGCTCTAGTCATCGGTTGCGGCTATCGTTGGTTTCGCTAGTGGTATTGTGCGAGGGGCCAGTACCATCAGCTGGTGCCACATTTGGGTGTGCAAACATGGCTGCCGCTAGCGCATGATGTGAAGTCATCAGGATGCCAGAAGTGCAAGACAGACAGGACTCTGGAATTATGTAGGTAGGTCACATGTCTATCCTTCAGCATTTGGAAAAGGGTTTGCTGGGCTCTCGAAATTCTGCCCCGAGAATAAACATGGTTGTCTTCATGACCTGTCTGCCCTTGTCTGACTTGTTTTATGGCTGTGGTCACCCAAGCATATGTCTCTCATAAGAGAAAATTGGGCCGATTATGTTAATGACACTCAGATCGGAGTTTGAATGGAGTGTCAGCTTAGCCTGATCCTATTCTCTCAAGGGAGAGAATCATATCACTGGTGAGGATATGGAGAGCATAATTTATCCATCTGTCATGCCAGGGCGTCACGCACATGTAGGATATCACAATCTGTCTGTAGCCGCACCTCCACCCAGCAGGTTCCTGTACAGACTAGTACTCCTACTGCACAGTCCCTAAAGGCACGTGCACAGTCAGGAATATCCCTGAGCACAGGATAAGAAGATGGTCTGCTTGGGCCTCGCTACCTGATAGGCCGTCAAGAGTATCATGTGCCTCTTCAGGAAAGAGGGGAAAGTTTGCTAAGCACAACAACACAACAGGGCAAGCATGCAACAAGAGATAACACATCCATAACTGTTAGGAAGTCAGAACAGTGTGCACCTGAACTGTCCTCCCTATAGCTATGTGTCTCTAGGCTAGTCCCTGTGCCCAAGATTACTCCTGAAGGTGGAGATGCCAGGATCTCGTACCTTTCTTGGCTCCCGGATGATACTCACTTAGGTTTTCCCCCTTCTCCCCAAAAAGGAGTTAAGGGGCTGAAGAGTAAAGACACACACAGAGAACCCAGGCAGGACAATAGATATAGAAGGGTTTTAGAGGATCTCCAAAATAGAAGCTTCGCCACTGCAAAAGTAAAAACACCACAGCTAAACAACAGCAACCGTCTCCACATGTATGTATACAAGTTCTATAACCAGTATGGAGTGAGATCAGAGGAGGTAGATATAGCAGAGTGGGGGGATAATTACAAGCTACAGCTGTAGACTATAAGAATATTTCATCCAGCAGTGAAAAGGTCCTTAATTCCTACAGCATAGCAGAGTAAGTATATCGATAAAACTTTCAAGTGAGCTCTGCAGAAAGCCTGTGATTAATCAAACGTCAAGATCTTCTGACCTCAGGACCCCCAGAGGTGACAACAGGACATGGCACACTCATAACAGCCTCATTTCTATTCTATCAGTTTGCGTAAATTGGACTACCAATTATGTGCATGTTTGCATCAGTACTGGACCATGAAGCAATGGAAAAGGGTGACTGGGTCTGACGGGTCACCTGGGGAAGAAACTGCACAATGAATTTGTCATGGGTGTGTCACGCGTGAGATTGTAGAGGTCACTCGCAGAAGGTCCCAGCGTTTGGCCAAACAGTCAAAATCCTAAGAAAATGTCTCTGTCGCTTTAAGAGTCATTCCCCTTTTAGTTAAAGCTGGCTAGAATAGTTTAGTCCCCTTGACTCCCAGGATGCACTGCTGGTGATAGCTGTTCATGTGATCCTAATTGCATCTTAGCTCAAAGCAGTGTTTCCTGGACTCTGTTGGTTTTGCTGCTTGGATCTGCTCAAGCTAAGTGTATCTCTTCCCTCTTTGTTTGTTTCCTTTGCGAGTTTCCCTAGATGATAGCCGGGTTGACTAGTGATCACCCGCTCTGATCCCTGTGTAGCGGTAGTCCAGGGACAGTCAGTGAATAGGTATCCTGGTGGCGACAGTTGTGGAAACTGTATAGGGACGTTAGGGGAGCCAGGTGCCAGCGCTAGTTGTTCTAGGGGTCACCATCCCTCCTTTTTGTCCTTAACATCAGTGACTCCTTTCCCCTCCCCTGTTGTCGTCCTGCTCTGGGTATCTCCCTACAACCAATGTGACAGATTTGCCATAAACAGGACCAGCTGATGCAGCTGAGAGCGCCTCACCTAAACAGGCAGGTCAGACCAGTTTGGAAGTGCCAGTAGCAAAGAAAACCTCAGGGCAAATAGGTTACACATTAAAACTTGTTCCTTGGATATGCAAATTGCCTTTTAAGAGAGGAAGAGGACTTGAATTCTAGCACCACTTACTGGAAATAGAGTCAATATTGATTCTTTATAGAGCCTCTTCACATGAGTTAGGATAAGAAACAAAACAAGAATCTCCACTTACAGCCACACGATTCAGGGTATATTCAAGGCAGAAGATCTGATTCGGCTGTATGAGAAGCCCTTAATTGGGGGACATCTCTCCTTGTTGAGAGTGACATGCCTGACATAGTGTAGGGAGATGTATGGACCATGCAATGGGAAAATAAATATGCCAATTGACTCTTTAGAAAGGAAGGGTTTGTGAACTCTAGAATCATCTAGCTCACTCTCTACGATAAGAGGTGTTATCCCATAGATCCAGTTAGAGGCCTCTCCTACAACCAGTCAGATCTGCCTTCCACGGAGGAGAGGCATTACCCCGAAACACGTGTCTGTTTCTGATTTGGCTTATATCTTGAGTCATGGGGCAAAGGTCAATATTAACTTTTACTTTTGTAACATCCAGTAGGTGGCACTCGAATTCAAGTCTCCTACTTCTTTGAAAAAGGTATTTGCATAATTATTTTCCTAGAGGAGCATTGCATGGCCAATAAGCCTCCTTACACTAGCATATCAAGCTCCACAAGGAGAAATGTAACCCTTTTCTCCTTGGATTAGCTGGCTGTCAGTAAATAGTATGTTGTTCACAAAGTGTGAGCATCTGTGATTGGCTGTTTGCCTGACAGTGCTGTGAATATGCAAGTAGCCTAATGAACGGCCCGGGAAGTGATCAAGCGGGAGCACGGAAGACTGAGTGGCCCCGAGAGCAGCAGCAGGAGTCTTGTAAACTCAATCTACCTATTATACCATCTATCTATCTATCTATCTATCTATCTATCTATCTATCTATCTATCTATCTTTACTAGGTCCTGTCACTCAGAGCAGACAGCTGTATGGCAGAACAGTATGCAGACAGTCTACATTATGTCTGCATACTGTTCCCATGCAGTTTGAGCATGTTCTCAACCATCTCTGCCTTTTAACAGGTGCCCTCAGACGTCATCCCTATTAGGTTAGAGCATCTTTATTTTCTATGGTTATACAGCGCCTGCCATTCACAGTAATGCCATTATCAAAGATGAATATGGCATTACTATGACTGGCAAGCAATCCCAGCATGTTTACAGGCTGAAAATCAGTCAGCACGTTAGGCAGCTCACTCAAATTTCACAAGTAAAATCCCAAAAACTCAACCGGTATTGAGTATCATGAATACTGTACTATCCGTGTGAGTGGTGAATTAGTGATGAGTATACTCGCTCATCACTAATTGTTAGTATATCAATGAGGTCTGACAACAGTAAGTAAGAAAATAATTGTTTGAAGAAGGCTATGAAAAAGAGGGGAAGCTCACTCAGAGAGAAAGAGCTACAAAAGAGCGCACACCTTGTGAATAGCACAAGCTAATGCAATAAATGTACAAAGGTACAATGTATACCCCATGGTAGGGTATAGGGATCAGGTCGGTGCATCAAGACAGTGATTCATAAGTCATAGAATACATGATTTGTATATTGCACAAATCGAGATAATGTATGGGTAAACTGTACAGTAACCCCCTAGTGGGTTATCTAGGTATTAGTTTAGTGCCTCAATAAGATCTAACATATATACATTCCTAAGTTTGTAGTCATCATAAAATGTGTAACATGGTATGCTGACCAAGCTCAAGAGACACAAAAACAAAATTACTTAAGGCATACATGAAGATGTACAGGGGAAAGCCTTCAATATGATAAAGATGAGTAAGCACATATAGTTAGCAACACCCCTGACGCACGTTTCGCCCTTACGGCTTCTTGAGAAGGTCTGATGTGACACCTCATTGACGTACTGACATACTATCTTGATACCTGATTCGTTTGGTTCCCCACATTTTACATACATATTATATGTATTTATCTAATATACTGTGTACTCTATGAATGTCACATGGGGTTTTGCACAAACTTTGCTGACTGTCATGGCGGCGTTGGGCTTGGATGGTTTCTCTGGTGTCTGGGATCAACACAGGCTATCTCGGGCATCAACTTGCTGTGTGCTGACTCATAGGCAGTCTAGAAAGAAGTCATCTCAGCTGGTCTGTTTTGTCCTAATATCATATATTGTGGAGGTCTATCACAGTGGATCCCCTCCTATTTATGCTGGAGGAATCCTTCTACCAAGGCCAGCTATATGTATGTCTTTGGGAAGGGGAAAGGGAAGGCAGCTTCCTTGCGTCTACTCACGGACTCCTGGCAACCGATGTGGTGGTTGACGTCCGCTTCAATTAATGCATAAAGAAGGAAAGTTCTGGTGCCATTACTCGGTTCGAGGTCCTTTATTTAGCAAAACTGTTTAAAAGTATCAGTGAAAACCCACGCAGGGGATCCACTAGAAGCGTTTCGAGGATGTACCTCTTACTCTAGACGCGTTTCGAGGTTGTACCTCTTAGTTGTTAACTCGTGAGCTAACGACTAAGAGTTACTCCTTGTTTTGCTAAATAATGGACCATGAAACCTTCCAGGCCAGATATAGTTTATCTTATGTTGGTCTGTGAGGTGCAGTGTTCCAGACTCTGGTGCAAGTTGGGCTATTTATTTGGTGCAATTGTGGATGTTCTCCCCGGTTATTTTGTAGCTCCCTTCCTGCTAATCTTATTGTCTTTACCTTTGTGTGTGCGTGCTTTGTGACTGAGTTTTGGCTTTCCCTTGTCTGTCTTTATCTGTGGGCTTTATTATTCCCCTATCCCAGGGGGAGGGAGAGTGGGAATCAGATCAGACTGGTCTGGAGCAGGGCGAGGAAAGGAGACCCAGGCCTCTCCACCATCAGGAGTAGCCCGAAGATAGGGATATTTCAGGGCTCCCTAGCTTGAAGCACAGATCAGGTGCCCTGGTTCCCTGTTATCCTATACTCATCATGACATTCATTTGTTATACCCTGTATTGATGCACTGATTTGTTATCCATACACTTCACTGGGGGGTACCTACGTTTGTACATTGTCAATATTCTGGTGCAACGCATAGTCCATCTACCCCGTGAAAAATCTCTAAACCACCCCATCCACGTGGAACACCCATAGTTTAAGAAATTTTGGCCACAGCGGCCTTTTATTTTAACAACATTATGGAAAACATTAACATTTCTTATATATAGAAGATTGTTTTTTTGTGATTACCAAAAACAACACCAACTCTGGCATTGTCGTTATACCAGTGCAATGTCTAGTCCAACAACCCCATAAATCCTAATTACTCACAGCCGTAACCCCACAGGCACGGCAACACCATAACACAAAGGTTCCTTTTAAAATAACCAAAAATTCCAACATTCCATTGTTATAAGTCCCCACAACAAGAGTTATAGCAAATTAATGAATTCATATCCCAATGAATTGCCCACGAAAATTTAGAACCAACTTCAAGGACCCCCCCAAGCGCCATTAGCCACTACAATGACCCAAGAGACATACTTAAGCAACTCAATCTAGAATAACCAAAAAAAAGGGAAAGTGGGAAGAATAACCCAACCCTGAGAGTGGAATGAATGCTCACCCTCCTTCCCCGCCACCTCTTAAAAACCCCTGACCTTTAACCTATCCTTCCCCCTTAACTGACCTCACCTCCCTCCAACCCATCATCATGCTGGCCTCCACCCACAGCCAGGGCTGAAGTTCCAGACTTTCCTTTTATTACCTGGTATTATGCAATATTCATGCGTGATTTCCTTGACTTTTCCTCTGAGTGAGTTCCTATTTTTTTCATTCTAATCATTTCTTCTTTCCTTTTTAAATATGTTTGATTGTTTGTTTCTCATGCAACTAAGTAAACCAGTAACCACTAAGAATACCATGCAAACAGGACTTACTGTATGAACTCTTGCATATTCATGAACATGCACCTTTAATATGGACTAATAGACCATAGGACTGGTTGTGATAAAAGACAATCTTGTATATAAGTTTACAATTTGCTTCATCAGCCAACGGTGGAAGGACTAAGCACCGTAGTGAGTGTTTTTTTCAATTTCCTTGGTTTTTGTAACTTTTTCATTTTGAGACTTTGTAAGACTTATTGAAAATTTCAAGTTGTTATCATTGTTGTTACATTTTGCTTGTGTTTCCTCAGTCCAGGAGTACTGAATTTCACTAGGGGAAAATGTGGCACCCCAGGGTCCAGTTGCCACAGTGGCATTGCCTCCCTCACAGGGGGTGATATCATGCCTGGAAGCAAGAAGGGGGGTTCCCTATTTAGGTGGCACAGCATCCAACACTTTCCTGTCTCCAGACCAGAAGGGTGAGCTCTAGAATCTGGCTTAAGGGGAGCTTCCCTATAAAAATTCTGGCCCGGAGGTGGGGTTAGGCAGAACAGCCAGGGAGAACAGGAGAACAGTCATGGAGTGAGTCTGAAGAGGAAGGAGAGGAGAACCTGGGGAGCAAAGCCGTGATCAGGCTTGCCCCAGGGAAAAGCGTCAGGTTCAGGTGTAGTAGTCAAGTACAGATGGTGGTTCTTGTACTGTATTTATGTTCTGATGGTTCTGTATACATATATATTTATGATGGGTAAGGTGAAATAGTAATTTACTGTTGGTGATTCAGGTGATGAATTCTTATTCTTATGTTGATTTTGATGATCGCATTCATGTACTGATGGTGGTTCTGTTGTAGTCATGTCCTTACAGCGGTTCTTGTTATGCATTTGTATACTCATAGTGGTTTTGGCAATGTATTAATCAAACTGTTGTAACCTTTAGTTTAGCATATTTGATACTAGAATGTTATAAGGTCTGTATCCTAACTTTAAAATTCATCCATCTGAATGAGGCCACATATGTCAGCCAATGAAAAATTGAATTTAATTAGAGCTCTGATACACTATAGACAGCTGACTGGTTGTTTGGGTAGCAGCAATCTCACCCGACCCTCCGATATTCAGTAGAGCTTACTCTGCTGAGCGCTCCTGTGTTCACAATAAGGCCTCCCTGGCAGTAACTTATCTGTCAGAGAACAAAAGGACCCGCACTTCGAAATGGGACATGCCAGATTGTTATCACCCATAATAATTCGACTGTCAGCTGAACCTGCTGATTTCACCAGATTCAGCACATTATAGTCTATTGTGTATTTGAGCCTTAAGTACTATCTAAAGGGCATGTGTACTTTAATGGTATGTGCACACAAAGTGTTCTACACATCTGGGAATCCCGCAGTTTATTGAGGTGTAAAATGCTTAAGGACACACCAGTGTCTTTTGTCTGAAAATGTACTTTTTGGATGTTTTTTCCCTGATATGTTTTGGGTGCTATTTTTGTAATTTAAAGAAAACCTGACCCCTAAAAATCACCCCCTATCCTTTCAATACCTGTCCCTGCACCTTAATTATCCTATTCTACCTATCCCTTTTTGTTAAAATTGTGTTTAGTGAAACTTTCAAAAAGTGCTTTTATCACCTTATCATTTGCGGCTTCTGGGCTCTTGAGAAGTCACACAGGGCGTTCCCTGTGGCTTCTTGCCGCCGCCTGTAGTGTAATTATTCACGCCCCGATGGGTGTGATAATCCTTTTGCATATTCCTCGGCCTCCTCCATTGCAGGATAAGCCGGTATGATACTGATCGAATCTTATCCGGCTACCATGATTTGGTGTATCGAGAACCCCACGAAGCACATTGCACATGTGTCGAGCCCCAGGATTTGGGGTACTCGGGTATCAGGCTCCAAAGGGTTAACGCTCCTGTGTCACGAGGAGTGGTGGCCGTGCCTGATCCCATGTCCTGGGAGACTTCTTTGAAAAGGGGTATATTTACAGGGGAATTTATATACCCAGTTGTCGTGACGCCACTTGTAGTTTCTGGTAATGTGTCACCAGCGCCGCCACAGTCCGCCGGAGGTAGATGGTAGTGCGGCTAGTTGGCAAAGTCCTCTACAGGTAGAGTTGGTCCTCCGGGGCAGCGTTCCTGTATAGGGAACAAGTTCACGCAGAAGAAACACAAGCAGAAGCAAAGTCACTTTCTCCTGGGTACTTTACTGTTAACTTGAAGCAGCAGTTACAGTTCACAGCTCAGCACTTTAGATGTTACAAACACAGGTAGCTTAATGGGTGGCTGCAAGTGGATCCCAGGTGATATGGTAGAATCCTTGGTGCACCTTCGTTAACTAACCCGTGTCCGTTCTTCCCCGCTTTGGATCGATCTATACCCAGAAGCTCTGTGTAGGTAGTACCGGGAGTCCCCTCCCTCGTTGGTGAGGAAGCAGGCAGACCTCTCCGATGGCAGGGTGCTGCGGCTGATGAACAAGCCACAGCAGCCAGTTGCCGACTGCAAGCTGGACTTGGCCGGTTCCAAGGGCCCGGCGTTCCCCTGCTTGGACTGGAGTATCCCCTGGAGTATGGACGCTCCACGCTGAGGATCTCCCTTTCTCTCTAGGGCCCGTACTTCTCTTGTCGGCCGCCCTCTTTCAGGGCCTCCTCAAGGCCCCTTCTTCTCTCCTCCGGTGCGGCTTGTAACCGACCGTGTGACCTTCCGCCTCGTTTCACTTTAGCTGATATTTCTAATATCTCTCCTCTTCCTCCATCTCCTCCTGGTCCCTCAGCCGAGAGACCCTAAGCTCCAATGCTTAGAGGCAAAGACCTGGCAAAAGACGTAACTTGCTCCCCCCAGAGGTGAATTTATTCCCTCCCGGGTAACTTCCCACCCTAAACTAATGTGGGAGTGCTGGGAATGGGTATCTACACCTCTTTTACAGGTATAGTACCCCTCTGTGACGCCTGCATTTGCAGGGCGCCACACATGCGCGAGGTTACTTTATGGCAGCTCATCACAGCGAAGCAAGTCTTTTTCATATTGCTAGCATGTGTTTATCATTTTTATGTTTATTTAATTCTTTTTCAAGTGAATCACAGAGCGGAACCTGTGAAATATTCACGGCGTGCACATACTGTACCCTTAGCCTGACTTACTAGTAGGGTACATGACGTGTGTACATCAACATGAACGCCATATACGGTGCTAAGTACAACATCAATTCTGGTCGGCATCAATGTCCATAAATCCTTCCAAGATTAACTTTATAATTCATCCATTGCTTACCGCATTTCATTGGTGTTAGGTTTGGTGAATATGTAGCATTAAATTCTGCCACGTTGTTTGATCCATTGTTGTAAGAAGGTGTTGTAAAGGTTGCTCCTTGTTGTAAAAGGGTATTGAGAAGGTGCCCCATCGAGCTATTTGGATAAATAAGTCCTGTTTTTTTGTTGTGAAACTACCATATTTGATTTATTGTTACTAACCACTGTTGTATAGAAGAAAAATGGTCATACAGCACTTTTACTTGTTGCTCTGGAGATGTATTCATGTACTAATGATGGTTCTGTTGCTATATACAGTTAGGGCCAGAAATATTTGGACAGTGACACAATTTTCGCGAGTTGGGCTCTGCATGCCACCACATTGGATTTGAAATGAAACCTCTACAACAGAATTCAAGTGCAGATTGTAACGTTTAATTTGAAGGGTTGAACAAAAATATCTGATAGAAAATGTAGGAATTGTACACATTTCTTTACAAACACTCCACATTTTAGGAGGTCAAAAGTAATTGGACAAATAAACATAACCCAAACAAAATATTTTTATTTTCAATATTTTGTTGCGAATCCTTTGGAGGCAATCACTGCCTTAAGTCTGGAACCCATGGACATCACCAAACGCTGGGTTTCCTCCTTCTTAATGCTTTGCCAGGCCTTTACAGCCGCAGCTTTCAGGTCTTGCTTGTTTGTGGGTCTTTCCGTCTTAAGTCTGCATTTGAGCAAGTGAAATGCATGCTCAATTGGGTTAAGATCTGGTGATTGACTTGGCCATTGCAGAATGTTCCACTTTTTTGCACTCATGAACTCCTGGGTAGCTTTGGGTGTATGCTTGGGGTCATTGTCCATCTGTACTATGAAGCGCCGTCCAATCAACTTTGCAGCATTTGGCTGAATCTGGGCTGAAAGTATATCCCGGTACACTTCAGAATTCATCCGGCTACTCTTGTCTGCTGTTATGTCATCAATAAACACAAGTGACCCAGTGCCATTGAAAGCCATGCATGCCCATGCCATCACGTTGCCTCCACCATGTTTTACAGAGGATGTGGTGTGCCTTGGATCATGTGCCGTTCCCTTTCTTCTCCAAACTTTTTTCTTCCCATCATTCTGGTACAGGTTGATCTTTGTCTCATCTGACCATAGAATACTTTTCCAGAACTGAGCTGGCTTCTGCAGGTGTTTTTCAGCAAATTTAACTCTGGGCTGTCTATTTTTGGAATTGATGAATGGTTTGCATCTAGATGTGAACCCTTTGTATTTACTGTCATGGAGTCTTCTCTTTACTGTTGACTTAGAAACAGATACACCTACTTCACTGAGAGTGTTCTGGACTTCAGTTGATGTTGTGAACGGGTTCTTCTTCACCAAATAAAGTATGCGGCGATCATCCACCACTGTTGTCATCCGTGGACGCCCAGGCCTTTTAGAGTTCCCAAGCTCACCAGTCAATTCCTTTTTTCTCAGAATGTACCCAACTGTTGATTTTGCTACTCCAAGCATGTCTGCTATCTCTCTGATGGATTTTTTCTTTTTTTTCCGCCTTAGGATGTTCTGCTTCACCTCAATTGAGAGTTCCTTTGACCGCATGTTGTCTGGTCACAGCAACAGCTTCCAAATGCAAAACCACACACCTGTAATCCACCCCTGACCTTTTGACTACTTCATTGATTACAGGTTAACGAGGGAGACGCCTTGAGAGTTAATTGCAGCCCTTAGAGTCCATTGTCCAATTACTTTTGGTCCCTTGAAAAAGAGGAGGCTATGCATTACAGAGCTATGATTCCTAAACCCTTTCTCCGATTTGGATGTGGAAACTCTCATATTGCAGCTGGGAGTGTGCACTTTCAGCCCATATTATATATATAATTGTATTTCTGAACATGTTTTTGTAAACAGCTAAAATAACAAAACTTGTGTCACTGTCCAAATATTTCTGGCCCTAACTGTATATGTACTATTTATGGTTATGGTAATATTATCATGTACTGATGGTGGTTCTGGTGATGTAGTCATATACTGATTGGAGTTCTGCAAAAAACATTCGTACAACACCTTTGCTGGTCAATACACCCCAAATTGTGATGCCTGTCTGGTTCAGTTTAAATGTGATAGTTAACTGAGGATATTCATCTGCCCAATGCACAGTTCTGTCTGCTCACATTGCCTGATATCTGATTATGGTCCCAATAGTTACTGGAATGCTCAGCAATTTACAAATTCTTCTGTAACCAATGCCAGCAGTATATTTTGCAACAATGACGTTGAGAAAGTCTTGAGACAGCTCACTGGTTTTACCCATCATGAGATGTATCTTGTGTGGCACCTTGAGATGAATCAGTAGAATTGTGTGTTGTACGAACGTCACTAAGTGTCAGGATTGCTTTCTAATTACTGATAGATTTCAGCTGGTGTCAGGACCTTCCAGGGCTTTTTCCACCTCTCTTCATATGTTCAAAATGTTTTCCCTGTCTCAATTCACAACATTACACATAACTTAATTTATGGACATCTATGGTTTGATTTTATTTTGCCTTTGCATATTGGATGAATTGTTACTGACATCTGGTGAAAAGTCATGTTGATAGCACCTTTAAAAATATACTTAGATTGGTGACGTGGTCAATACTTAGTTCACCCATTGTGTGTATATAAATATGTATAGGTAATTTTTTAACAATTAACAATTATATGGAGCTTTTCGCTTTTAGTTACCCTACTTTTGGGCTTCACCAACTTCAATATTAAGTGTTATGCTTCTATAGTATTAATTAGAAGCAACATTTCAAGTCACATGGCATAATATATAGTGATCAGTGGTACATACAGGACATGACAACCTAAGATATGCCACACTCAGCCTGAGAAGTAGCATCATGTTCGTGGCGTTTATTGGAATCTTCACAATCATTGAGGATAACATATGCAGTAGACACTTGCTATCAAAACAAAATAAGTTTTTTATGTATATTGAGCGCCCTCTGCTGGCAGAAATAGGGCACTGTGATAAAGAAAATTCCATCTGCTGTACAGTATACTACTTCTTCATTCTGCTTCCCCCCACTGCGCTCTCTCTCTGCTCTTCCGTGAGCTCTCTCTTCCCCCCAGTGAGCTCACGGGCCCCTTGTGTGTTCTCTGCCCCCTGCTGTGCGGTCTCTCTCTCTCCCTACTGTGCGCTCTCTCTGCCTCCTTTACTCTGCACTCTCTATGCCCCCCTACTATGCACTCTCTCTGGCCCCACCATGCTATGTGCTCTCTCTGGCCCCCCCTGTTGTGCGCTTTCTCTGCCCCCTCCTCCCAGCTGTGTGCCTTCTCTTACCCCTGCTGTATGCTCTCTCTGGCCCCCCTGCTGTATGCACTCTCTCTGCCCCCTCCCCAAACCCTGTGTGCTCTCTCTTCTCCCCTACCTCCCCCCAGCTGTGCACTCTCTCTACCCCTTCCCCCTTGCTGTGCGCTCTCTCTGCCCCCATCTCTGAGCTCTCTCTGATCCACACTGCTGTGTGCTCTCTCTTTCCCTCCTGTTGTGTGGTCTCTCTGCCTCCTCCCCCTGTGCACTCTCTCTTCCCCCTCTCTCCCCCTGCTGTGTGCTCTCTCTGCCCCCTCCCCCCTACTTTGTACTTTGTGCTCCACCGCCTCCCCCCATGTTCTCTTTCCCCCTCCCTCTCCCTGCTGTGCGCTCTCTCTGTCCTTCCTCCCTCTTCCTGCTGTGAGCTGTCTCTGCCCCATCCTCCCTCTCCCTGCTGTGTGCTCTCTTTGTCTTTCCTCCCTCTCCCTGCTGTGTGCTCTCTCTGCCCCATCCTCCCTCTCCCTGCGGTAGGCTCTCTTTGCCTTTCCGCCCTCTCCCTGCTGTGCGCTCTCTTTGCCCTTCCTCCCTCTCCCTGCTGTGCACTCTCTGTGCCCTTCCTCCCCGTTCTGTGTGCGCTTCAGATGTCGGAGGCACCACTGGTGGTACTCGCAAAGGGCCAGCACTGCCAGTGGGCGCCATATTTGCACACCCATCTCTTGGGTGTGAAAATATGGGTGCTGCTGATGCGTGGTAGGAGGACAACCATTTGGAAGTTGATGAAGGATGCCAAAAGGTAAGTATATAATAGATTTCTGCAGTGTAATACATGTGAACTGAATGTGCTTCTGTGGCACCCTGTGCCAGGGAGCCACAGAACCAACTAGTACACTAAGGGATTTCCACATCTGGTACCCACATACACACAACATCTTCCACTCCAGGCCTGTAGGGGGAGGATCACTGGTTGCTGTTAAGCCAGATCCCCTATAAATACAGGTGCTGGGGGCGGAGTTAATCAGAGTGTGCAGTCACTAGGAGAACTGTGAAGATCAGCTCAGAGCCTAGTGAGCAAAACTGGTTACCGGAGCCATGCTAGGCCCGAAACCAGTGCACCGCCAGAGCTAGTGTGAGGGTCCAGAGAGTGAGGACCGAAGGTAGAGGCGAGGAACAGTACAGCGGGGGCAGAGGAGCCATACTGGCTCCCCCCAAGAGAACACCGGTCACTGGAGTCCCAGTCTGCAAGGGAGAGATTAGCCCAGCAGAGAACCCCAGTACACCTCTGAGGTTTAGCTTCCCGGACACCCGCAGCACCCCCACTTGAGAGCCCGGAACCGCAGAGAGGTAGCGGTAGCCAAGTGAGAGCCCTCAGTGCTGCAACACGGGTGTGAGAGAGTAGAGAGGCCAGGCCTGGTTCCACACACGCCAGATTTCAGGACAAGGGAGCAGGACAAGGAGGCCTATAGCCCACTCGGTGTGGAAATCCCAAAGTGCACCCTTCAACCCTGGAAGTGTACCTGCGAACCACCAGTAAAAAGGTACAGGAAAAGACTTCCTTGTGTGTGTGTCCATCCTTCCAGCCTGTCCCACACCGCAATGAATGCGCTACCCTATTCCACCACCATACCCTTACAGCCCCGGGGACCCCGCACCACCTGTAGGGAGCAACACCTTGCTACCGCCCATCACCCCGAAGGCCCCAGCAGCGCCGGAGCCATCACCAGATCTACAGGTGGCGTCATGACATTCACCTATAAACTCTTATCCCTGTAAATATCCCCCTTTTAATTGTCACCACGAGGGCTCAGGCTCGGGCACCGACCACCTGTGACATCCCTGTACCCAAACGCCTGAGACCTGTGTACCCAGACCCTTGTGGGCCCGACAACTTTGGCACCATGAACAGGATCCTGTGCCCGGTATAACTGGGTACTGTGTGCCCTGCATAGACTGTGTTTTGTGAACTGTTAATCTGGGCCGCCATTGCTGCACCACAGAGCGGGAAGGAAAGGGGCGTTACGGCTGCAAAGGCACGAAGATAGGCCCTGCCCCACGCTATGCCAAGAACCGCCGAGTGCAGCAGCCTGATCCGGAAATACCCGAGGTGCTCCACTCCCTGCCTGCGGAGCCGACTATGTACTTTCACTTTTCAGAGACTGGCAACGATTCACTAGGAGGGAGCAAGAATGAGTGCCCCGGACGCACACAACGCAGCGGCCCCTAATGTAAACCAGCTCGCCGATGAAAGCGGAGCTCAAAATGTACAACCCGCCAGGCCCTCACTCGCCAATCCACCCAGCGGCGCAATGCCGACACCTGCACCAGTAGCCCCGATAATGCCGATATCCCTGCCATACGTCCCTAACGCAGCTTGGTTGCCCAAGTATGATCGCCAGCCAGGTACCTTGGCCGCATTCAGGAGACAGATCTGTAATGTGTTGGACATGTATGCGATGACTGGTAAACAGAGAGCATCTGTAGTGATGGGACAGTTAACAGGTGCAGCAGAGCTGGAAACTTGAAACTGGTCAGAGAAAGATCAGGAGTCTATTGTTAAAATCTTTGAAAAACTGAAAAAGGTCTTTGAACATCACACTGAGACTGAACTTAGGATGCTGTTTTACCACTGCAAGCAGGGGGCACAAGAGAGTGTCCTAGACTACGCCTTGCGCTTGCAGGAGGTGCTGAGAACCTTCAAGCAAGTAGACCTAATTAGTATGCGTGATGAAAACAGAATGCTAACTGAGCAGTTCATAAGGGGGCTCAGGTCAGCAGATGACAGCAGGCAAGCATGCTGGTGGGCTCTCCAAAACCCTGATACAGAGTTTGCCACCCTAAAAGAACTGGCCATTAAGGGACAGCAGCTCCCAGCAATACCAGACTTAGCCCTGCAGCCTTGACGGGTTAATACCCCTTCCTTACAAGAATATGCAAATAGAGTCTGTGGAGCCTCGGTTAGGAGTCTCAAACACAGGACTAGCCAGATATCCCTCCAGGGAAGGACCCAGTCAAGTGGTGGCTCCTTGAGGAGAACACCATAATCACCATATTAAGTGGCCCTTTTAGTCAATATCCAGCTCTTTTACAAGCTTAGAGATATGACAAGGGAATTCCAAGACCAGGTATCCATCCACAGACAGCTGTTTCAGGGTGTTGCCCCTCATCAGTGTGGAGTAGGATTCTGGCTAGGTGAAGCACCTTCCTTATCACCAGTTGCAGAGGTCAACATGCAGACTGTAACCCCTGACCGCTTTGACAGCCTGTGCTCCGAGGTGCACCAGGTAAGCAAAGATGTGGCAAAGCTCCCTGGGTGCCAGGCATCCCAAGACAGAGACACAGCCACAAGGAAAGATACAGCTCGCTGATAGCCCGGAGGACATCCCGTGGATGAGGAAGAGGACACCACCACTTCGAGGGAAACTCATAGATCGCTACAGTTCCAATGGGCAGCATATCTGTCGCAAGAGCAACAAGGAGGGACACATCTACCAATTCTGCCCGTTAAACAAGCAACCCCTGGGGCCGGGGGCCAAATCCCTGGAGTAGACTGTCCGGGCCCGTCCAACTGGATAGATAGGTATGTGGGAGAGCATCCGTACCTGTCCATCACCCTAGATGGTATCCCTACACATGCCTTGCTAGACACTGGATCCAAGGTGACCACCATCCCAAGTATCCTTTATAAATGATTCTGGTTGGAAACTAAACTTGACCCTCCGGACCCTAACCTGAATATATTGCTACCAATGGGTTACCTGTTAACATAGAAGGGTGGCGGGAGGTAAAAATAAAGTTGGAGAGGGTGGAATTAAAGAACCAAGGACTTATTGTGGTTGAGACTTATCCTAATGAGAGGAACCCACATATTATACTAGGTACTAATGTCATTGGTAATTGTTTAGGAGAAGTGTTGTTCTTACTCCAACAGATCGCAGACATTGCTCCTCCTGGGGAGAGGAGGGTTCTCTAGAAGGAAATCAGAAACCTCATGTACCAGCAACAAGTAAACCTAACAAATGGTGAAATTGGTAGTGTATGGGTAACAGACCCAATTCCTATTGTGGTACCACCAAGAAGTGAAATGATGATCTGGTGTCGGGCAGCAATAGGCCTCAGAGGGCAGGACTACCAGGTGGTAGTGGAGCCAGTGATGTCTGAAAGTAGTCCTACACTCCTGACAGCCAGGGTGTGGTTGATGTACACAAAGGAAGAGTATTCATATGCATACTGAACTATGGTGATGATGAAGTTAAGTTACCAAGGTATTCAACTGTTGCTAACTTGTACCATGTAGACAACTCAATACATGCAGTAGAACCACTGACTTAACCAGGTTCAGATGAGGATCACCACTCCAAGAAGCAGCTAGAGAAATGGTGTCAGGAGCTACATGTAGGAACTGATCACACACCTTCTCACCAGAAACACAGAGTTTATCGGGTAGTTCAATAGTATGAACTGGTGTTTAGCAAGCATCCACTTGATTTTGGGAGGATAAAGGGGTACACCATCACATACCCACAGGAAACCATCCACCCATTAAAGAGTGATACAGGCCTATACCACCAGCACACTACCAGCGAGGTAAAGAAATGTTGCAGGACATGAAGGACGCAGGGGTCATCAGAGATAGTTGTAGTCCCTGGGCAGCACCACTGGTCCTGGTTAAAAAGAAAGACGGATGTGTGTAGACTAAAGGCAAATTAATCACGTAACACACAAAGATGCTTACCCATTACCCCGTATAGAAGAGTCACTTGCTACATTGAAGTCTGCTAATTACTTTTCAACCCTAGATCTTACTAGTGGGTACTGGCAGGTCTCTGTTGCAGAAGAAGACCGTGAGAAGACAGCCTTCACGACACCGATGAGACTATGTGAGTTCAACAGCATGCCATTCGGGTTGTGTAATGCGCCAGGAACGTTCCAGAAACTGATGGAGTGTTGCCTAGGCCACAGAAACTTTTTAACCATGCTTCTCAACCTGGACGATGTCAGAGTGTATTCTAAGACCTGTGAAGACCATCTGCAGCATCTAAGTGAAGGGTTTGAAGCATTGTCTAAGTATGGGATGAAGCTAAAACCATCAAAATGCCACTTGCTGAAACCAAAGATTCAATAACTTGGGCATGTGGTCAGTGCAGAAGGAGTAGCACCGGATCCTGACAAGGTCACCGTCATCATGGACTGGCCAGAACCAACTACCTTTAAAGAGGTACGCCAATTCTTAGGACTGGTCGGGTACTACCGGAGGTTCATCAAGGGCTACACGAAGATAGCAGCGCCCATGCAATATCTCCTGGTAGGACAGTCTAAGAAGGGCAAGATCAGAGGTCCTCCGTTCCGGTGGGACAAGAACAGTCTTTTAAGCAGCTGAAAGAGGCCCTGACTAGAGAAGAGATCCTGGCCTACCCTGACTACAGTCTACCGTTTCTGTTATACACTGATGCCAGCAACGTGGGATTAGGAACTGTCTTATCACAGAGACAGAAAGGCAGAGAAAGAGTGATAGCCTTTACCAGCAGGAAGCTCTGTCTTACAGAAAGGAATCCAGAGAACTACAGCTAATTTAAACTGGAGTTCCTAGCCTTGGTCTGGGAGATTACAGAACGGTTCAAGCACTACCTGGCAGCTTCAAAGTTCACGACTTTCACAGATAACAACCCCCTGACACATCGGGAGACTGCGAAGCTAGGAGCAATGGAGATACGCTGGATGGCCAGATTATCAAACTATGATTTTACCATCAAGTACCGGGTGGGCCATAAGAACGCCAATGATGATGCCTTGTCCAGGATGCCTAACTTACCGGCCATGGGAGAAGATGTGGATGAGCTAGAAGAAGTAGAGCTACCAGCCTTCCACCGGCCAAGTGCATCCCAGTGTCATCAAGCAAGTCAGAGACGTCAGGAGACAACAGTGAACCCGTTATCTCACCATGGAGGGAAAGAGACACAGGACAGTGACCCAGCTGTCAGCTGAGTCAAGGAGCTGATAACTAAAGAACATTCCTGCCTAAGTCCAGATGCTCCACAAGAAGCAAAATACTTGTGGAACGAGAAAGGAAAACTGTTTGTCTACCAAGGGAAACTGTGCAGACATCACATCAACCCCAGAACCCATGAAATGGTCTGGCAGATAGTGGTACCTAAAAGAGATGTCCAGATGGTGTTGGAAGCATATCACAATGATGTAGGACACTTTGGTTGGAAGAAGCTAGAAATGTTGCTGAAAGACCGCTTCTACTGGGTTGGCATGAGAGTTTCCATTGGGAGATGGTGTAGAAATTGTGAACCATGTCATCTGAGAAGAAAGGACCAGGGAAGCCAAAAAGCACCATTACAGTCAATTGTCACCAAGCAACCACATGAAATAGTAGCTTTGGATCATGTGAAGCTGACACCCTGCAGATCAGGTTACACCTATGCCCTTACCATGGTAGACCACTACTCCAGATTCTTAGAGGTAGCACCAGTTAAAGACTTAACAGCAGAAACAGCAGCCAAAACCTTTCAAACCTACTTTAGAGCACACAGGTTTCTAGAGCAGGTATTGACAGATCAAGGTTCTGCATTTGAATCTGAACCATTTCAAGAATTCTTGGGCTTATATGGTTTCAAAAAGATCAGAACCACACCTTACCATCCACAGACAAATGGACTGTGTGAGAAAATGAACAACATTGTCATCGATATGTTGAAGATATTACCCCTTGAAGAAAGAAATCAGTGGGTGGAGAAACTACCTGATTTAGTGGACATGTACAACCATATACCTGTAAGTTCTACTAACTACACACCAGCATACCTGATGTGAGCAAGACCTGGAAAACTCCCAGTTGACCTAGAGATGTACAAGTACAAGTACAAGATGTACAGCCTGTTGTACCAGAATCAGAGATTCCTACAATCGGTGAACCTGCCAGTCCGCTAAAAAGGCTACGGCAATACTACGGTATTTCAGAATCACATAGGTCTAACAGACTAGTAGATAGCACACGCCCCACACTAGAGGTATCAAATAAAAAGAAGGCGGGGGGAACAAGAGGCGCAATAGTGCCCTATCACTATGGCACTGAATGTAAAGGTGGTGAGAAAAGGATCCACTCACCTATGGCAGTTGTGACACCCACAACTGGTTTGAAGGCGTAGTATGATAGTTTCCAGATGGCTGCTGCTGGACTTCCACCGTCCACTCAAATGTGGAGACACATCGGATTGCAGGGAAGAAATGGTGTATCACGGTCCACGCTGCCAAAACCACTCACTCCAAAAGAAATGCACATGAAGATGGAACTTCAAAAGGAACTCTTTTATTACCTCCTACGCGTTTCGGTGCCCTCCTGGCACCTTCCTCAGGGATCCCTGAGGAAGGTGCCAGGAGGGCACCGAAACGCGTAGGAGGTAATAAAAGAGTTCCTTTTGAAGTTCCATCTTCATGTGCATTTCTTTTGGAGTGAGTGGTTTTGGCAGCGCGGACCGTGATACACCATTTCTTCCTTGCAATCCGACACTAGAGCTAGACACTAGTCACACCAGTACTACGCAGGTCAACCCGTAGTAACTTTGGACAGCCACCACTCAGATTCAGATAGTGAAGTGTAGAGTGTCAAAAGAGTAAAATGTAAATATGAGTACTTGTATGTAAATAGACAGTAAATATTAGTGTATAGAAGGGTGGAGGAACTGGGCACAGCCCCATGCACCTTAAGTTGGGGACAGAAAGTGTCTCGGGTGGAGAGAAGGTCAGACTAGGACTCCTAAGCAGAGACATCCGTAGGGAAATTGTGTGTAAAGTTTGTTAACCCATTAAATGTTTCAAGCCTACAGAGACTTTAGTGTGTGAGGACTTTACCCTTTTTTCCTGGATTCCCCTGTCTAACAATGGACCATGGCCACAGGACTGGTGGTGGCAAAACAATTATTTCTTTTCTTTTACAGCCTGCGGCGCGGATGGACTAGCGCCGTAAGGACTGCTTTTTCCTATTTTTACCAGTTTTTCAGTGGTTTTTGTAAATTTTTCAATTTTGATACTCTGTTATGATACCTGTTATTGTTGTTATAATAATGTACAAAAATCTTTACTCAGTCCGGGAGTACTGAAGGTAACTAGGGGGAAATGTGGTGCCCTGTGCCATGTACTCACAGAACCAACTATTACACTAAGGGATTTCCACATCTGGTACCCACATACACACATCTTCCACTCCAGGCCTTTAAGGGGAGTACCACTGGTTGCTGTTAAGCCAGATCCCCTATAAATACAGGTGTGTGGGGGGGGCAATTAGCCAGAGTGTGTGCAGTCACTAGGAGAACTGTGAAATCAGCTCAGTGCCTAGTGAGATAAAGCTGGCTACCGGAGCCATGCTGTGCCCGAAACCAGTGCTAGTGTGAGGGTCGAAAGAGTGAGGACCGAAATCAGAGGTGAGGAACAGTATAGGGGGGGGCAGAGGAGCCATACTGGCTCACCCCAAGAGAACATCGGTCACTGGAGTCCGAGTCTTCAAGGGAGAAAGGTTAGCCCAGCAGAGAATCCTGCGGAGGATTAGCTTCCCGGATACCCGCAGCACTCCCCATTTGAGAGCTAGGAGCCGCAGAGAGGTAGCGGTAGCCAAGTGAGAGCCCTCAGTGCAGCAACACGGGTGAGAGAGAGGAGAGAGGTCAGGCCTGGTTCCACACACGCCAGACTTCAGGACAAGTGAGCAGGACAAGGAGGCCTTAAGCCCACTCGGTGTGGAAATCCCAAAGTGCACCCTTCAACCCTGGAAGTGTACCTGTGAACCACAAGTAAAAAGGTACAGAAAAAAACTTTCTTGTGTGTGTGTCCATCCTTCCAGCCTGTCCCACACCGCAATGATTGCGCTACCCTATTCCACCATCATACCCTTACAGTCCCGGGGACCCCACTCCACTTGTAGGGAGCCACAACACCTTGCTGCCGCCTATCACCCCGGAGGCCTCAGCAGTGCCGGTGCCATCACCAGATCTACAGGTGGCGTCACGACATTCACCTATAAACTCTTATCCCTGTAAATATCCCCCTTTTAACTGTCACCATGAGGGCACAGGCTCGGGCACCGACCACCCGTGACATCCCTGTACCCAAACGCCCGAGACCTGAGTACCCAGACCCTTGTGGGCCTGACAATTCTGATGACACACATTCAGTTGAAGCCATCACAGTTACTGGTGGACCCTTTTTATATCCTGCTCTGGGTTCCGCCAATGTCCCACGAGGCCAGTCCAACACATACTGTACTGTGTGAGTCATAAACACTGCAGGGCATGATGACTACACTATCACCCAAGGAACCAGGGGCCGGGTGACCTCAGGGTTTAGGGCCCAACTACTACCAGCATGGACTCAGCTAGAGACCTGGATAGGTGACCCTCCTACTCCAGGATGGGGAACCATTAGATATCTTAATAGAGGATTTGTTTTAGGATTGAATAAAAGCTTACATTCTCAAATCAGCGCCATTACCGTTAATGCATTATACCTGAAGTCAGTTAAATTAATATTGCAGACAATAGCGACACTGCTTCTCGTACAAGGAATTTGATTATAATTTTACAATAATTACAGTCTGTAGTCACTATGAAACTTACAACTTTTATACATTTTTTTATGTTCATGAACACACCATCAGGCTAATCAATGTATATCTAGGTGTTAGACCGAGTCTGATCAGCTTGGTGCGTATCCGGTTGACTTTCCATTTCTTTTAGGACCTAAAAAGTCTTTCCTTATACCCTAGGCCTCCTGGACCCTCACAAAGGTTGGGTTACTATGTTTCATTGGCCCAACAAAAAGAGCACAGCAAACTTTATGGCACCTAACATAGGACATCTTCACTTCCCAGGATTGACTTCTTGGGTAGATAATAAACACACAACAATTGATGCGTTTTTCAATCCATTATGGGAAAGAGGGGGGGCCCAGGTTGGAAGATGCTAGGGCCCTTGGGCCCCGGGTAAATGGCAACATGCAGTGATCAGGGAAGGTAATTTACTTTGATCACTGCTGTAACTAAAGCACGCAACTCAAAGGGGAGTCAGGGCCCACCGGAGAATTTCCGGTAGGTCTGCCCAAGCCTGGACACATATTCTGTATAGCTGGTACTATTTTCTATAGTAGCTTTTAGTGAAAATACCCAGACACAACTTTTAAGAACAATCTCTTTAAATTACATCTATTCTTATTATTGATTCATTAAATCAGATCTTAATAAAACAAACAATAGGTGCACAAAATACTGTAGATCATTGAGATCACTTACTGAACAACCGCAGTCCCAAGGAAAGAAGAGGTGACCATGCAAAACAATGGCCGGGTAAAATCCTCCAGTTGGGTTTGCTTTTTCTTAGCAGCCCCTGTATGGCTAATCTAGGGGGGTCATAATTGTACCCATCTGTGGGCTCCATTTGCCCTAAATAGACAAGCGTAGCCCTGATGAGAAAACTCTATCAAATTGTGAGGGGAACGCCATTGGTACAAGCTTTAACATGAAATCAAGGGTCTAATAGAGGATAACCCAATCTAAATTTACAATATGGCCATGTGTTATAATGAGATGAATGAATCTTTTGAATGTCAAATTCACCCGTTTTGTCAAATTTTTCCCCAAAATTTGATTTGACGCAAAACTCAAATACGACAAAGCTTCATTTTCCGGACTGCACCCTGTTGTGCAGGGGTCTTTCGGTTTCCCTGCCCTTTCTTCAAAGTCCTCCACCCACTTCCAACACTCCACACTATGGAGCGGGGCTTTTTCTTCTGCCGCCTCCACCTTGGTCATAATCCCTCCTAGGGGTTGGCTAAACATTCACGCCGCATTGACACCCATGATGGGCCTGTCTCCTTCTTCTTGCTGCAGTGGCCATTTCTTGTGGCTTCAGCTGCACTTTTGTTGCGGCTCTTCATTTTACTTTCTCCCTGCGAGCAGGGCTGACCACGCCAAATGTTAATGGGACAGCGTAGGGCATTTGTAGTAGTCGCGGTCGAGGCTGTACCTCGGCTGTTGCGCTGCCCTGGACAAACAGTCCACACCCTGGCCACCTCTCCAGTGCAAGGGATGATTTTTGGGCTAGTGTGGTGCACCCGCTGCCTCCATCCCCTTGGCTGCTTGTAGGCTGCCGGCTGAAGCTGGCCTTCGGTAGCCATCGCACATAGTTCAGCAGATACCAAACACTTCTCTTCCACAATAACCTTTCTCAACTTTTCAGTTTCATCATAAATCTTCACAGTATATGAGGCATAACATCTTCCAGCAACTATCTTCATGGCACAGTGTACATTTGTATTGTTCTTTCTCACCACCGCATTCCCAGCTCAGTCTCTCTGTAGCTGCATGACTCCGTGTCTCACTACCCTTACATGCAAGGGGGGTTTTAGGTGCTGCCCTAACACCAGCCCCGAGGCTTACGCTCCAGATGTGCACAAGTCTTCATACCGGGATCTCTGGGGTCCTGCCTGCCAAAATCAGACACTGCCATGCCCGGTAAGCCTGTATCTCACTACTCTCTACCTCAAGCCCTATCTCTCACACACTCGAAACCCAACATGGAGTCAGCCTTTCCACTGCAACTAGCTCCTCCCCTTGTTGGCTGTTCCCACTGCTTTAACTGTTTCTAGTTGCTAAGCAGATTCTAGTATTTACATCTATGAGCATTACCTAGGACCAGCCACTAGATGGCCACACTTATACTCTAACATTACTAAATAAATTGCAAATATTTCTAGAGTATCTTATTACTGACCAAAAGAAAAAGATCAGCACAGTAGACAAAAATCTTATCTTACTACTGAATAAAATCTAAATGCATAAGTGCTCCATGCTTGTGGCTTCAGGGAAAAGGATCTGACCCCCTATTGCCTCCCCTCTTAATTATGGTCGTCCCTGACCATACCTACCTTCAATACACCAAACAGCGTCAGATTACTGTCTTTAGACCAGTATCAGTCAACTTGGTCTCTGACATGGGTCCGACTGACCCAGATTCCTCCGGCTGTGAACCTGGAAACATACATAGTTTAGTTCATTAAGGACCGCCTTTCTTGGTATGGATAATACCGATCAACGGAGATCTAGGCAGCATTTTGAACAGTTTTCTTTCATTTTAGTCGCTGTCATTGAGCCACTGCTTAAATGCTAATTAGTTGCAAATAATTTATTTTTTCTTTGTTTCTATATTTTTACTTGTTTTTAATGCGCAGGAAGTCTGAGTGACATCTATTATGGTCCTGATGCTTAAAGAAAAGACACAAATTGTGCAACCTAAAATAATAAAACGAGTTAATTGTAAATCATGATCATTGCTGCAATGAATAGCATTCTTATTCTAATCATGCAAACGCAATTTTGCAGAATCCGAAGGGACATTAACTTTCACAACTTGATGATAATTGTAAAATGCCTAAAACTACACCCCGCTGTTTGCACAATTCTCATTAAGTTTGGTAACATTGGCTGCTTGGCATGTATCTGAATACTAATCCTGTGTCGTGAAGCGCAGAACGGATTACAAGGGCAATCAAAACGTCATTCTCTGAGGACTTGTCTGATTACTGCTGCTTTCAGCAGAAGATCTTGTTTTATTTGCCTTTGCCTAATAGTTATCTAATATTCTAGGCTTGTTTTCAGTGTTAAATATTTCATTGTTGCAATAACTTTTCCCACTGCTAGGGGGCGCTCTAATGTTGCGCCACCTGTGTTTGAATGGAAACGTTCGTATAAAAGGAGAATAACTGGGTTATATTTAACAAAAATGTCTAACAGGAGGACAGGTCTACTGCCAAAAGTGAATAATTGCAGTACATTGCTGTGCGCACAATGCACCACCGATTCCTGGGAGCTGCGCAGAATAAAAAAGTGTGCAGATGGGGGAGAAATATGAGGGGGGACAGTATGGAAAGTGGGCTGAATTTGGGGGACACTATGGAGGGACAAAATGAAGAGGGGGGCTCTATGGATGCACAGTATAGAGTATCAGCAGGTTGGGGGGACTGTGTTAGGGAACATTATAGTGAGGGAGCAGTGTGGAGGGACAGTATGGAGCAGAGACTGTATGGAATGACAGTAAGAAGAGGGGGCTCTATAGTTGCACAGTATGGAGCAGCGGGAGTTTCAGGGGACCGTGTGAGGGAACACTATAGAGAGGGGGCAGCTTGCGGGAGGCAGTGTGGAGAGACAGAATAGAGAGGCAACAGTATGAAGAGGGGGCTATATAGAGGGACAGTAAGGAGCATGGGCAGTTTGGGAGGACCATGTGAGGGCACAGTATACAGAGGGGGCAGCTTGGGTGGGACATTGTGAAGGGACAGTATAGAGTGGCGACAGTATGGGAAGACAGTAGGAAGAGGGGCCTCTATAGAGGGACAGTATGGAGCAGCGGAAGTTTGTGGGGACTGTGTGAGGGAACAGTGTAGAAGGGGGACTTGGGGGAACAGTGTGAGGGACAGTATAGAATGGCGACAGTATGGGAGGACAGTATGAAGAAGGGGCTCTATAGAGGGACAGTAAGGAGCAGCGGACGTTTGTGGGGATCGTGTGAGGGCACAGTATACAGAGGGGCAGCTTGGGTGGGACATTGTGAAGGGACAGTATAGAGTGGCGACAGTATGGGAGGACAGTATGAAGAGGGGCCTCTATAGAGGGACAGTATGGAGCAGCGGAAGTTTGTGAGGACTGTGTGAGGGAACAGTGTAGAGGGGGGACTTGGGGGAACAGTGTGAGGGACAGTATAGAGTGGCGACAGTATGGGAGGACTTTATGAAGAGGGGGCTGTATAGAGGGACAGTATGTTAGTGTGGCGCCCCACCAGTCAGGATGCCATGAGGGGTACTGCACCCAAGCCAGGGTGCGGTTCTCCAGTAGTCAAGAGATGGTAGGTGTGATGATCCTTAACACGCACACAGACACACTCAGGACCCAGGGGACCCTACACAAAAAACCCAGGAGGGAGCAAAAGGGGGTAGAGAAGAGTGGTTGAGGAAGAGAAGTAGAGCAGTCAGTCAGTTGTTGCAGATGGGACAGTAAACAGCTAATGCGCAGAGCTGAGAGAGTGGAGAAGTCGAGTCGAGCAAGAACGGAGAGAACAGTAAAACTGCCGAGAGGGAAGAACCCTAGGTGCACTGGCGGAGCTGAATTGGCCCGTGTGCCCGAATGCAGAGTTGGTGATACCAGCCGGAGGGGTTGTGGTCAGAAACAGGGACTGAAGTTCAAACAGGAATGGTTTCCACGGTCCACGCTGCTGCTTCAATAAATGTACTCCAAAAGGATTGTTTCCTCCATCACTTTCTTTATTCCACCATAGACCAACACGTTTTGGTGCAACCCTCGCGCCTTCCTAATGGCCACTTTACACACGGCTACATTTCTAGCTTATCCACAGGTAACTTACTGGCTGCAGTGAAATCATGGAGACAAGGTTCTATCTTGTTGCTGTGTACAAATGAAACAATGTCTCCATGATTTCACTGCAACCAGTAAGTTACCTGTGGATAAGCTAGAAATGTAGCCGCGTGTAAAGTGGCCATCAGGGTACAGGGACTGGACCTGAACGCAGCCCGGGAGTTCAATACCAAACCGCTGTACCAGAGGTATAGGAGCTGTGGCTCAAACACCTGGCGTATAACCAGAGAAAGCAGTCGAACAAGGGTCCGGGGACAAGGTACCATTCACCCACTCATACCTGAGGCTGGAGGATCAGGGCTCTGCACGCAGAGGCCCTTCAAGGAGCGCTGAGGAACAGGACCAGTGAGAGTAGAAGGAAGGCACACCACCGAGGATCTCATACTTGCTACCCCGATCTCCTCAAACTACGCAGGCCGGAGCTTATCTAAGACTGTGTAACATCTTAGACCTGTTGAACTTGAAGCTTGCTGAGAGTAAACCCGGGTACAGAATTGCAGAACTGTGTGAGACTGTGCTATTTCCGCAGCAATCGGCTGTGAAGGCCACTGAACAAGGTAACGGTGCCTGAGATAATCCCCGCCTGCCAGGAACTATGAATCCTTATTCCCGCTGCCCTGGGGACCCGCTCTGCCCGTGGGGATCCAGTCCATCCAAGCTGCCCGTCCATTGTCCCCAGAGGTTCTGCAGCAACGGCAGCTACCCATTGCTGCAAACCAAGGGTGGCATCACGAACATTTTTACCTTAAAACACCCTATCTCTACACTCCCTAAGAGTGCCCAATGTTATCCTATGGGAGACCCGAGTATTTTTCTGGCATGACCCCCGGCAGCATGGAAAAACCCTAAAAATGTCACAAAAGTATCAGAACAGTGCTGAAATGACATGGGAACAGCATGGGGAAGACCCCTGGAAGCATTTCAGACCCCAAGGTCACTGCTGTGAACAATATTGTCAGAGTATTACGCCACTTTTACGGACTGTCAAGAAAACGTTACAAAATTAAACCAAAATGGATTTTAATGTAGAAAATAGTAAGGGCTCATACCCACTTGTGAGACAGAGTTGGTGGATGTTAGTTTTTTGGATTACATGAAAGATTTTTAAAAAAAAAATTGTGTGGCACTCCCATGTCCCTGGGAAGAGACGTACATGAGGGCCTCTTTAAATAATGTGCCCATTATAAGAAAGTGGGTCTTTTGAAGTATTGCCCTAGGCAGGGCTGCTAAACATTGGGAGGCACCCCAATGCCCCTGGATAGAGACGTGCATGAGGGCCTCTTTAAATATTGTGCCTATTATAGGGAAGTGGGTCTGTAGTAGTATTGCCCTAGGCAGGGCTGCCAAAAGTTGAGAGGCACTTCAATGCCCCTGGATAGAGACGTGCATGAGGGCCTCATTAAATAATGTGCCCATTTTAAGGAAGTGGGTCTTTTGTAGTATTGCCCTAGGCAGGGCTGCTAAACATTGGGACGCACCCCAATGTCCCTGGATAGAGACGTGCATGAGGGCCTCTTTTAATATTGTGCCCATTATAAGGAAGTGGGTCTTTTGTAGTATTGCCCTAGGCAGGGAAGCCAAAAATTGTGTGGCACTCTTATGCCCCTGGATAAAGGCGTTCATGAGGTCCTCTTTTAATATTGTGCCCATTATAAGGAAGTGGGTCTTTTGAAGTATTGCCCTAGGCAGGGCTGCTAAACATTGGGAGGCACCCCAATGCCCCTGGATAGAGACGTGCATGAGGGCCTCTTTAAATAATGTGCCCATTATAAGGAAGTGGGTCTTTTGTAGTATTGCGTTAGGCAGGGAAGCCAAAAATTGTGTGCCACTCTTATGCCCCTGGATAGAGGCGTGCATGAGGGCCTCTTTAAATAATGTGCCCATTATAAGGAAGTGGGTCATTTGTAGTATTGCCGTATGCAGGGCAGCCAAAAATTGTGTGGCACTTCAATGCCCCTGGATAGAGACGTGCATGAGGGCCTCTTTAAATAATGTGCCCATTATAAGGAAGTGGGTCTGTAGTAGTATTGCCCTAGGCAGGGCTGCCAAAAGTTGGGAGGCACTTCAATGCCCCTGGATAGAGACGTGCATGAGTGCCTCATTAAATAATGTGCCCATTTTAAGGAAGTGGGTCTTTTGTAGGATTGCCCTAGGCAGGGCTGCTAAACATTGGGATGCACCCCAATGTCCCTGGATAGAGACGTGCATGAGGGCCTCTTTTAATATTGTGCCCATTATAAGGAAGTGGGTCTTTTGTAGTATTGCCCTAGGCAGGGAAGCCAAAAATTCTGTGGCACTCTTATGCCCCTGGATAAAGGCGTTCATGAGGGCCTCTTTTAATATTGTGCCCATTATAAGGAAGTGGGTCTTTTGAAGTATTGCCCTAGGCAGGGCTGCTAAACATTGGGAGGCACCCCAATGCCCCTGGATAGAGACGTGCATGAGGGCCTCTTTAAATAATGTGCCCATTATAAGGAAGTGGGTCTTTTGTAGTATTGCGTTAGGCAGGGAAGCCAAAAATTGTGTGCCACTCTTATGCCCCTGGATAGAGGCGTGCATGAGGGCCTCTTAAATAATGTGCCCATTATAAGGAAGTGGGTCATTTGTAGTATTGCCGTATGCAGGGCAGCCAAAAATTGTGTGGCACTTCAATGCCCCTGGATAGAGACGTGCATGAGGGCCTCTTGAAATAATGTGCCCATTATAAGGAAGTGGGTCTGTAGTAGTATTGCCCTAGGCAGGGCTGCCAAAAGTTGGGAGGCACTTCAATGCCCCTGGATAGAGACGTGCATGAGTGCCTCATTAAATAATGTGCCCATTTTAAGGAAGTGGGTCTTTTGTAGGATTGCCCTAGGCAGGGCTGCTAAACATTGGGACGCACCCCAATGTCCCTGGATAGAGACGTGCATGAGGGCCTCTTTTAATATTGTGCCCATTATAAGGAAGTGGGTCTTTTGTAGTATTGCCCTAGGCAGGGAACCCAAAAATTGTGTGGCACTCTTATGCCCCTGGATAAAGGCGTTCATGAGGGCCTCTTTTAATATTGTGCCCATTATAAGGAAGTGGGTCTTTTGTAGTATTGCCTTAGACAGGGCTGCCAAAAATTGTGAGGCACTTCAATGCCCCTGGAAAGAAACATGGAGGAGAGCCTCTAAATATTGTTCCCATTACAAAGGAGCTGGTCTCCTGTACTTGTAATGCCCATTCTGTAAGCATGGACTAAAACATTTACCCCTGGGGGGTATACATGAAACTACTGCCTAACTTTTGAACGGTTAGGGTCATCATCATCATATATATGATGTCAATAAATTATGTTTTCGTGGCATCATGAACCACGGTCGCACTGATCATATGATGGTGGCAGATAAGGAGAAGGAGGAGCAGTACATCAAGTAGCCAAAGTCATGAAGTGTGTACCGATGTGTGGGTGTGCGGAGGTGCATGGCAATTTACCGGCACAAAATTTAAATTCCGCTATCATTTGGTGGTGGTGTGGTGAAGTCAGGCCCAATCCAACCCTTGTTCATCTTAATCAGAGTCAGCCTGTCAGCATTTTCAGTTGACAGGCGGGTGCGTTTATCAGTAATGATTCCACCTGCGGCACTAAAAACACACTCTGACAAAACGCTAGCAGCAGGGCAATCCAGGACTTCCAAGGCGTACAGAGCCAATTCCTGCCACGCGTCCAGCTTGGATAACCAATAATTATAAGGCACAGAGGAGTCTAGGAGCACTTTCGTACGATCGGCAAGGTACTCCCTCAACATCTTGGCAAACTTTGCAGTCCTTGTGACACTACCCCGCACCTGGTGCTGAGAAAAGTGTCCCAGATCTTTGAGAGTGTTCCCCTACCTCTGCTGGATTGTACTTGTGCCTCTCTCGGCAGGACGCCTTGGTTGTCCACTAAATCGTGACCTCTGCCGCTAGCGTTTTCAGAAGGGAATTTTTTGACTAATTCCGCGACTAGGGCCTTCTGGTACTGCAGCATTTTTGTAGACCTCTCCGCCTCGGGAATAACAGAAATAAAGTTCTCCTTGTAGCGTGGGTCTAAAAGTGTCACCAACCAGTAATGAGTGTCCACCAAGATGTTGATAACGCGAGGGTCACGACACAGGCAGCATTACATAAAGTCAGCCATGTGCGCTAGACTGTTAACAGGCAAGACTTCAGGGTCCTCACCAACAGCATGACTGTCCATGCTGGCCTCATCATCCTCCTCCTCCTCTTCTCCCCTGTTCTCTGGCCATCCACGCTGAATTGACGGTCTGACGGTTGTGCATGTATTACTGTCAATTCCGCATGAAAGTAGCTCTATTTCTTCATCCTCCTCCTCCTCGTCATAGTCCTCCAATGCACGTTGGGATGAGATGAGGCTGGGCTGTGTGTAATCACCCAGTACGGTTTCTTGCTCCAACTCATTGTGCTCCACCTGCAATGCATCATCTTTGATTTTGAGCAGAGAGCGTTTTAGAAGACAGAGAAGCAGGATGGTGATGCTAATGATGGCGTCATCGCCGCTCACCATCTTGGTGGAGTCCTCAAAGTTTTGGAGGACGGTACATATGTTGGACATCCATGTCCACTCCTGAGGTCTTATGTGTGGAGTTTGAACCATATACCGACGGCCTAGTTGATGCTGGTACTCAACAACTGCCCCCTTCTGCTCACAAATCCTGACCAACATGTGCAGTGTGGAATTCCAACGCGTGGGGACATCACACACCAGTCTGTGGGCCGGAAGCTGCAAACGACGCTGAAAGCCGGCAAGGCCGGCAGAAGCAGAAGGTGACTTTCTAAAATGAGCACACAGGCAGCGTACTTTGATGAGCAGATCAGACAGCTCCAGGTAGGATTTAAGAAACCGCTGAACCACGAGGTTGAGCACATGTGCCATGCATGGAACATGTGTCAGCTCGCCTCAGAGCCGCCACAAGGTTCCAGCCATTGTCACACACGACCATGCCTGGCTCTAAGTTCAGCGGTGTGAGCCACTGATCTGCCTGCTGTTTCAGAGCTGTCCACAACTCTTCAGCGTTGTGGGGTTTGTCACCTACGCATATTAGCTTCAGCACAGCCTGTTGCCACTTAGCCGAGGCAATGCTGCAGTGCTTCCAGCTTAGGAGTGGTGTGGAGGGTGAAGTGGAGGAGGAGGAGGCTTAGGAACATAACGTTCCAGAGCTGTACACTGTGGGTCAAACCCTGACTGAGGGGCTGCAATCCTCGTTGTCGGAAGGACGTGTTCCGTCCCAAGGTCAGACTGGGTCCCGGCTTCCAGAATATTAACCCAGTGTGCCGTCAGTGAGATGTACCGGCCCTGCCCACAAGCACTTGTCCACGTGTCTATGGTTAGGTGGACTTTGCCTGAAACTGCATTGTTAAGGGCACGTATCATGTTTTGTGACACGTGCTTATGTAGACTGCAATACTGGTCATCACCTGAGGAAGACGCTAGTACGCCGAAACGCGTAGTGAGAGAGACCAGTAATACTCATTAAAGAAGTTCTATAATTAAATTGGACAAACTTCCCAGAGTTTATTCAGAATGCGCCTGCTTAAACCGCTTGTTCATCCTTAACTAACATTTCCAGCGCAAGTAGTCGTGAAATGTGTGCATTTAGAACTGTGGCATGTGCAGCGTTGGCAGCGTATTTGCACCTGCGTTCCAAAGATTGGGGTATGGATAACTGAACGCTGCGCTGGGACAAGGACATGGCTGATGATGGTGCTACTTCTGCTTGTGCAACTACAGATGAAGGATAGGAGGCATCTTCACCTGCAGTATGGACAGGGGATTGGCTTGCATGCACAACAGTGGAAGACGCAGCGGTGTCACCCGCAGACAATGCTCCTGTACTCTGCTGTACATCCCACAAAGTCGGATGCTTTGCTGCCATGTGCCTGATCATGCTGGTGGTGGTCAGGCTGCTAGTTTTGCTACCCCTGCTGATGGTGGCATGGCAGGTGTTGCAAATGGCCTTTTTGGAATTATCTGCAGACACCTTAAAAAACAGCCAGACTCGGGAAGACGTAACAGTTGTATTGGCAACTTCTGTCGTGTTGCTGTTCCGCGGAATGGTTGCCTGCCTACTGCCTGTGGACACCACCCTGCTTCTTCCGGCCTAACTCCCCCTGTGCACTGCTGTCCTCGCTCTGCATGTCCTCCTGCCAGGTAGGGTCAGCTACTGGATCATCCACCACGTCGTCTTCCTCTTCCGCACCCTGATCCTCCTTCTGACTTTCTGGCAATTATGTCTCATCATCGTCCACCTCTTGTTGAGACACGTTCCCACCGTTGCCTTCATGAGACCATGGCTGCTCAAATATTTGGGCATCTGTACATACGATCTCCTCATGACCCACTTCAACTGGAGCTGGCGAGAGGCCAGATTCTGCGAATGGATACGTGAACAGCTCTTCCGAGTGTCCTAGTGTGGGATCAGTTATGTCCGGGGCCGGGCACTCGGCATGGTGGGAATAAGGAGGATCAGGGTGTGGAACGTGCGGTCCAGTCTCACGGCTACTGACACTTGACCGTGTGGAAGACAGGGTATTTGTGGTGGTGCCAAACTGACTGGAAGCATTATCCGCTATCCAACTAACAACCTGTTGACACTGGTCTTGGTTTAATAGTGGAGTACTGCTGCGGTCCCCTAGAAATTGGGACAAGAAGGTTGAGCGAGATGATGTGGGCGTTTGTCGTGGCGCAATTCGAGCTTGCGCACGCCCTCGGCCTCTGCCTGCACCACCATCACGCCCAGTTTCTTGTCCCTTGCCACCGCCCTTGCGCATTTTCAATGTTGTGCTGACTGTATACAGCTAAATGAAGGCGTCCAAAAGATGTTTTTTAGCTGCACACCGAGATTACAGATTACAGCGGTTTAATCCTGGCAGCTGGAACGGTCAGACACAAACGCTGACGCGTATACTGTGTTTTGGCATATACTACTTGGAGCTACAAGCCACTCCTGCCACACTAAAATGCTAAATGAATGCAGACAAGAGTTGTTTTTTAGCTGGACACTGAGATTAGAGATTAAGGCCCAGCAGGTGGACTGGTCAGACACAAACGCTGACGAGAATACCGAGTGTTTTGGCGTATCTAATACGCTACATACTCTGCACTAGATGCAATATGCAGACAAGATGGTTTCCTACTGCCTGCCGCACTAAGATTGCTAAATGAAGTGACAGCAAGGGTTGGTTTTTAGCTGGACACTGAGATTAGAGATTAAGGACCTGCAGGTGGACTGGTCAGACACAAACCTGAGAGAATACGAGTCTTTCGGCGTATACTAATTTACGCTACATCCTACTGCTGCCTATAGAGTGCTAAATTAATCCCTAAAAGCACTGTTTTGGGATAGATGAGCCTGTAGACCAGCCCCAGATGTGATGCAGGATGGTATACTGGCACAGCGAAGTTTGCTATATACCCTGCCTCCCTGTATACAGCTCTATTACTCCTCAGAAGGACTGTTGTGGTAATTAGACTGGTAGCCCTGCACCTACACTAGCTGAAAGGCCACAAATCTGTCCCTCAATCAGCAGCAGCTCTCCCTTCACTGACTGTCTAATGGTGCAGAGTGACGAGCACAGCGCGGTCAGGTCTTATAAAGACGCTGTGCGGCCAGCCAATCACTGTAATGCCACAACCAACATGGCTGTGGCATTACAGTGTCTGTCAGCCAATCCCTGCATGCGGGCTGGCTCTGAAAAGAGCGCCAACATGCAGGGAGGTGGACCCCGAGCATAGCAAGAGTATCGCGAGATTACTTGGTACTCGCCGAGTACCCCAAGTACCGAGATATTCGTGCGAGTACCGAGCAGTGACAAGCATACTCGCTCATCGCTAAATGTGACGTAGAACTGTATTGTGACGAGAGGGGGCGAAGCTTTACTCATCTGCTCAATAGTAACCTATAAATACAGGTAAAACTCCCAGATGCAGGACAGCCGGCTGCAAGGAAAGCTCAACCCACGTCAACTACATACTGAGGCAAGAAGGAGGAACGATACCAAGAAATATCATATAACACTGCGGAGTCAGAGTGCAAGAAAGAAGCCAAACTCCAACTGTTACTTGGTGGTTCCTTGATGATCCCTAAGGTAAATTGCTGAGACCTCTGGGTCCGGGCTGTGCAAAAGCGCGTTCTTATGGCGTTTTTGAATGCAGATTTGTCCTGATGTCAAAAAGTGAATGAGAATCCTGAACTCTCCTGTCTCAGACACTTTAATAGTTGTGGAACCAACAGTCCCAGAATAAGTTTCACCCTTCGTATCTGAAGGTGGGGAATGAGTTACTTGGAGTGAGAGTTGCTGGGACTTGTATTCCTTTACTTTCTCATACTGGAGACATTGTGGTGCTTGGTATATGATTGATGCTGACTATATACATAACTCGTTTGTAATCTGTGTGCATTATTATGTACTACATAAGATCCCTATCCACTCTCCGTCCGTCTGTCTGTGTGTCTGTAAGTTTGTCCCGAAAACGGTACCACCTATAGGACATCGTGTCCATTATTGAAGGCAGTTAAACTGGAATGTGAGAATTTACGTATGTTTGGTTGATCACTCGACAATCTATGCCAAGATGGGCAATCACAAAAAGGATGGTGATGACATAGAAATGAAAGCAACAGCTCAATGGAAAGGAATAACGCACAAACGAAAAATGTACAAGAGAGCTCACCTTCACCAAGACACTACACAGAAGTGGCGCACATGACTGTCCATATTATTGCATGTTGAAAAGCGCCGGCAACACGAATCTCCAGTATCAAGATCAATGAGACGCTCATAAGATGCTGCAACACAGCAAGCCGAGTCTCCAACATCAACGTCTATGAGGTTGACAAATAATGCAGTATCACAATGCAAGTGATGTGAAGACGATTCTCCATTTTCCAGATTTGTGACGCTGTTACAGGATGCATCAATGCATCGCTGACGAGGTGACAATGAATCTCCGCAATCCAGATCAATGAGACTGTCACAGGATGCAGCATCACAAAGGTGCCGCCGTATTGATTAATCTATGGAGAAGAGATCTATCAGGCTGTCACAGTATGCAGCATCACACCGGCACCACCATAGTAATGAATCTAGGGAGTCCAGATCTATAAGGCTGTCACAGGATGCAGCATCACACAGGCACCACCATAATAATGAATCTACGGAGTTAAGATCTATCAGACTGTCAGAGGATGCAGCATCACAAAGGTGCTGCCGTAATGAAGAATCTAGAGAGAACAGATCAATCAGGCTGTCACAGGATGCAGCATCCCACCGCCAGTACCATATGATGAATCTCCGGAGTCCAGATCAATATGCCTGTCACAGGATGCATCATTTCACCGACAGCATCGTAATGACGAATCTCCGGAGACATACACATACCTAATTGTTGTTTGCATGTTGTACAATTCTACAGCTACTGCTGTGTTTTAAGCACATCTATTTTTTAATTAAATTTCATAACCTAAAATCAACTAATATATAATCGTACACATTCTAGAATTGCACAATGCAATATAATCAGACCCCCATTCACTCAATTTCTCATTTTTAGAATTGAAATGTGATACCTGGGTATGGACAGGACTCTAAAAAGGCAACTAAGGTATACACCAGGGGCAGTGCTTCTAGCTGGTGGCAAATGGGGTAAGAACTCTGTGGGGAGGTCATTTTAACTGGACAAATAGGACACACACTAATCTGGGCACCTCAGGTAGACATCAAGATGGTCATCTGCCAGCACTTATCTTGGTACCTGCAGTAACAATATAGTAATTGTGCCCCTGAAGAAGATTCACTACACTGGGAACTGGGTGCAAACATTTAACTGGGCACCTAGAGCAAAAATTAACTGGACATATCTTATATTATGTGATCCCGGCTGTAATGTCTGTATACTCTTATATCTGTGATCCCGGCTGTAATTTTTGTATACTCGTATTATTCTGTGATCCCAGGCTGTAATGTCTGTATACTCTTATATTCTATGATCATCTGCTGTAATGTCTATATACTCTTATATTCTGTGATCCCAGGCTGTAATGTATGTATACTCTTATATCTGTGATCCCCGGCTGTAATGTCTGTATACTCTTACATTCTGTGATCCCCAGCTGTAATGTATGTATACTCTTATATCTGTGATCCCGGCTGTAATGTATGTATACTCTTATATTCTGTGATCCCCGGCTGTAATGTCTGTATACTCTTATATTCTGTGATCCCAGGCTGTAATGTCTGTATACTCTTATATTCTGTGATACCGGCTGTTATGTCTGTATATCTCTTATATTCCGTGATCCCCGGCTGTAATGTCTGTATACTCTTATATTCTGTGATCCCTGCTGTAATGTCTGTATACTCTTATATTCTGTGATCCCCAGCTGTAATGTCTGTATACTCTTATATTCTGTGATCCCTGCTGTAATGTCTGATTACTCTTATATTCTGTATCCCAGCTGTAATGTCTGTATACTCTTATATTCAGTGATCCCCGGCTGGAATATCTGTATACTCTTATATTCTTGTGATCTGTATACTCTTATATTCTGTGATCCCCTGCTGTAATGTCTGATTACTCTTATATTCTGTGATCCGGCTGTAATGTCTGTATTCTCTTATATTCTGTGATCCCTGCTGTAATGTCTGTATACTCTTATATTCTGTGATCCCCGCTGTAATGTCTGTATACTCTTATATTCTGTGATCCCGGCTGTAATGTCTGTATACTCTTATATTCTGTGATCCCCAGCTGTAATGTCTGTATACTCTTATATTCTGTGATCCCCGGCTGTAATGTCTGATTACTCTTATATTCTGTGATCCCTGCTGTAATGTCTGTATACTCTTATATTCTGTGATCTCGGCTTGTAATGTCCTGTTATTACTCTTATATTCTGTGATCCCCTGCTGTAATGTCTGTATACTCTTATATTCTGTGATCCTGGCTTGTAATTTCTGTATTATACTTCTGTATCTCTGTAATGTCTGATACTCTTATATCTTATCCGCTGTAATGTCTGTATACTCTTATATTCTGTGATCTCCTGGCTGTAATGTCTGTATACTCTTATATTCTGTGATCCCCGCTGTAATGTCTGTTACTCTTAATTTGTGTCCTGTGTATGTCTGTATACTCTTATATCTGTGATCCAGGCTGTAATGTCTGTATACTCTTATATTTCTGTGTAATCTCACGCCAGCTGTAATGTCTGTATACTCTTATATTCTGTGATCCCTGGCTGTAATGTCTGTATACTCTTATATTCTGTGATCCCTGGCTGTAATGTCTGATATCTCTTATATTCTGTGATCCCTGTCTGTAATGTTTATACTCCTTATATTTTTGATTCCCGGCTGTAATGTCTGTATACTCTTATATTCTGTGATCCCCGCTGTAATGTCTGTATACTCTCATATTTGTGATTCCTGGCTGTAATGTCTGTATACTTTTATATTCTGTGATCCCCGGCTGTAATGTCTTTATACTTTTATATTCTGTGATCCCCTGGCTGTAATGTCTGTATTATAGTCGCTTATATTCTGTGATCCTCGGCTGTAAAGTCTGCATACTCTTATATTATTTGATCCCCGGCTGTAATGTCGGTATACTCTTATATTCTGTGATCCCCTGCTGTAATGTGTGTATACTCTTATATTCTGTGATCCCCGGCTGTAATGTCTGTATACTCTTATATTCTGTGATCCCTGCCTTTTATGTCTGTATACTTTTATATTCTGTGATCCCCTGCTGTAATGTCTGATTACTCTTATATTCTGTGATCCCCGGCTGTAATGTCTGTATTCTTTTATATTTTGTGATCCCCGGCTGTAATGTCTGTATACTCTTATATTCTGGGATCCCCGGCTGTAATGTCAGTATACTCTTATATTCTGTGATCCTCGGCTGTAATGTCTGTATAATCTTATATTCTGTGATACCCGGCTGTAATGTCTGTATACTCTTATATTCTGTGATCCCTGGCTGTAATGTCTGGATACTCTTCTATTCTGTGATCCCCATCTGTAATGTCTGTATACTCTTATATTCTGTGATCCCCGGCTGTAATGTCTGTATACTCTTATATTCTGTGATTCCTGGCTGTAATGTCTGTATACTCTTATATTCTGTGAATCCCGGCTGTAATGTCTGTATACTCTTATATTCTGTGATCCCTGGCTGTAATGTCTGGATACTCTTTATTCTGTGATCCCCGGCTGTAATGTCTGTATACTCTTATATTCTGTGATCCCCTGCTGTAATGTGTGTATACTCTTATATTCTGTGATCCCCGGCTGTAATGTCTGTATACTCTTATATTCTGTGATCCCTGCCTTTTATGTCTGTATACTTTTATATTCTGTGATCCCCTGCTGTAATGTCTGTATACTCTTATATTCTGTGATCCCCGGCTGTAATGTCTGTATACTCTTATATTCTGTGATCCCGGCTGTAATGTCTGTATACTCTTCTATTCTGTGATCCCGGCTGTAATGTCTGTATACTCTTATATTCTGTGATCCCTGGCTGTAATGTCTGGATACTCTTCTATTCTGTGATCCCCGGCTGTAATGTCTGTATACTCATATTCTGTGATCCCCGGCTGTAATGTCTGTATACTCTTATATTCTGTGATCCCCGGCTGTAATGTCTGTATACTCTTATATTCTGTGATCCCTGGCTGTACTGTCTGCATACTCTTATATTCTGTGATCCCCAGCTGTAATGTCTGTATACTCTTATTGTTGAGCCCAGACTTTTGGGATACTCAGGTATCAGGCGGCAAAGGGTTAACGGTGTCACGGGGAATGACGGCGGCGCCTGATCCCTTGTCCTGGGCCTATCTTTGAAAAGGGGGGTTTATGTACAGGGGATTATTTACAAGTTTGTTGTCGTGACGCCACCTGCAGTTTCTGGTAAAGTAGCACCAGCGCCGCCACAGTCCGCCGGAGGTCGGTGGTATTGCGGCTGAGATGGTGTAGTCCTCCGCAGGCAGGATTTGGACCTCTGGGGCAGCGTTTCTGTGAAAGAATAAGTTCATGTGAAAGGAAGATGCAGCAGAGTCGAGTTCACTTCACTCCGGGTACTTTACTGGAAGCTTTAGCAGCATTGGTTTCAGTTCTCAGTTCAGCAAGATGTTATAATGACAAGTAGCTAACGGGTGGCTGCATGCGGATCCCAGGTGGTTGGATGGAACCCTCAGTGTGTGCCTTTTCTCCCGTCCTTTCCTTCCTGTTTCCTAGTAATTTGTATGAAGTCTGATCCCATAAAGCGGACCTGACCTCCTGCTGTCTCTCTCTCTCTACTTGATCCCGTCGGGTTACTCTCTGCTGGCCGACTGCCGAACCATCAAGCGGTGCCTGGTACCCTCTTTTGGCCGCTTAAGAGCCTAGGGGTAGTATATATATACTCCCTAGGTCTTCAGATTTTCTGTGGTCCTTGGAGGATCCCACAGGTGCGGACTCCGGTGCCCGGTGCTTCTCCTGGGACGACGAACCCTCAAGTTCCTCGCTCCCTTCCAACTGTCTGCACCTGGGATCTATTCGCTCTCCACTCTCCTGGTCCCTCAGCCGAGAGACCCAGAGGCCACGATCAGAGACCCAAAAGGCCTCCAGCCAAGAGCAACAGACCTCGTCAAAAGACCAAAGACTCTCCTTTCTTCCCCTGGAAGTGGTTTTGTTCCCTCTCGGGTACCTCCCACGTGTGATCTAATGTGGGGTCTATGAGCTACACCCACCATCCTAGAATGCGTTTTCAGCTGGAGTATCTGCACCACTTTTATGGGTGCAGTACCCCTCTTTGACGTCTGCATGGTGGGGCGCCACATTATATTCTGTGATCCCTGGCTATAATGTCTGTATACTCTTATATTCTGTAATCTCCAGCTGTACAGGCGGTTATGCTCAAACTTCCCATTGAGTCCAAGCTTCCGACCTCATTTCGAGTACTGAAACCCATTAGCTTGGCAGTGCTTTGCTCATCATTCCTTTCTATCCTTCGGCTTTCTATAATCAGGAATGTAACATGAAACTCAAATTACAGAGAAAAGGAGAAGCAAAATGATTTGAACTTTCACATTTTGTTTTTTAATTCTGTAACAGCAATGTTCCAGCTATAAACAGATGAATGAGCTTATGCAGCCCAGTTAGGTCAACCAGGGACTTCTCCAAGCCTAGATAGGTCCATCAGTATCTTCCGCAAACCTAGATAGGTCCACCAGGGTCTTCTCCAAGCCTAGAAAGTTCCAACAGTGTCTTCTCCAAGCCTAGATAGGTCTACCAGGGTCTTCTCCAAGCTAGAAAGTTCCAACAGTGTCTTCTCCAAGCCTAGATAGGTCCACCAGGGTCTTTTCCAAGTCTAGTTAGGTCCACCGTGGTCTTCACCAAACCTAGATAAGTCCTCCAGGGTCTTATCTAAGCCTAGATAAATCCATCAGGGTCTTTTCCAAGCCGGGATAGGTCCACCAGGGTCTTCTTAAGCCTAGATAAGTTCACCAGAGTCTTCTCTGCCATTATCCTGATAGTATCAAGCCATCGGTTTGCTGGTCTTCTTTGCCTTGTGCCTTCTATTCTTCTGACCATGATGTACTTCCTCCGGGGATTTCTCTCTTTGTATGATTTGTAGATAAGGAGAAGAGAAAAAGGGCGCACTGCTGACATGTTTAGGTCAATCAACAAGGGGTGGGTGCTCACCGTACCAAGTGGAGAATTACGGGCGTAAGCAGAGGATACAAGGTACATCAAGGGACAACACCATAAACAAAAAATCAAAGAATAATTAATTATAGTGAGTATAAAATTTTATTTAATGTGCAAAAAACATTTAAAAGCATAGGGGGCCCCCAGGTCCATTTGGACTGAAAATAGTATGAAAACCATATACAAGGCAACACAGAGAAACCATATACAATACCACATACCATACAGAGATCACCCCACACAGGGGGATTGTTGTGACAATTACACAGTGTTATAATAACAATATAAGGGATTGGATTCCTGTGTATACACCCACGGGACAGGGACCTATTCCACCTGGATTAGGGGATATGAAGTATGAAAGTGGTCAACACAATTGGTTATTGGTAAGATGGGAACCGTTGGGTTATGCACCAAACGTAACCGCTATACCATAAGGGATAGTATGTGCAATTGGTAACACATGGGGTACATGTGTAGGCACCGGAATCCTGTGTCGTATGGTTATCTTATTATGTGAGCTAAGTTCCGCTGTATGATGTGGGGACCAAATTCAGAAAACCAGTAGAGTAAGGAAGGTACAGCGTGTGACAATGGAACAAGGTAAATCACTGTAGTCCAATCATACCATCAATGTGCACCTTATAGATCACCGTAAGACGAGAATGGAAAAAGGTCCCGACAGGAAAAGGCACAGTGGATATTATCCAAGTAACGCAACAAATTTTATGCATGAGAGAACCTGCACAGACTAGGTGGTGGCCGGTGTGATAGACGCTATGATATGCATATATAACCTGTGCATATCACATAAATAATATGAATGTCATAAGACAGTATGGCAAGATAACAGGCCAGAGGCGCAACCTTTTAGAAGCGGGTGGTGGTTAGATTTAAATGCTAATGCACTCACCTTCACAGGTTCTGCAACCCTTGCACAACCCCGGTGACAGCGTTGGTGGCTAGGCAAGGACCAGCGCCTGGTTCTGGGGGATCAGTGTTGCCGCCTGGATTCCTCCTCCACATCACCTCTGGGTTGCCTCCTCACCTCCTTCTCTGTCTCTTTCCCACACTTCCTCCGCTTGTCACGTGATCGGGCTAGACCGGTAATACGTCATGCAAGGTCCCTCTCTCTCTCTTTACTTGTTGCTGCAGGAACGCCAGGTCCTACTGTGTGAATGAGATTACAAAACCAGCGGTCTTGTCTGGAGCGCTAAGTACCACAAACACTTGACTAAGAGTAAGTCACAGGTCTTTATGTACCTCCAGTGCCCACTACGCCTTTCAACGGTGCCCGACTGTCTTCCTCTGGTGCAATGGAGGACTATTAAAAAAACAGCTTTAAAAAGGACGGCCACACATGTGATCGGACCACACCTAAATCACCATTTAACCTCTTGAGTCCCATTAATCATTATCAGCACATTATACCATAAAGTAAAAAATATTTATAACATCATATCTCTTCACTCAGAGGGACTATACACTCCTTCTACTATATCTCTGTTCTGTCCCCATCTGATGGCTGTAAATCCGCGCTCTAATCACCAGTCCCTTAGATAATTGTATGCTCGTACTTACCCCATCAGGGACAACAGACAGTTTCAACTCTATCGCCACTGCAGCTGTGGTAAGACAGGAGAACACTGTAGTTTTCTTCGAAATCTTGTATTAGTTACAATAAACGATAGGTAAAAAGGATTAATCTGTACAGGGGTATACACATGTGTCTTGAGCAATGGCTTCTGCAGACTAACTGGGGAAAAAGGCGGGACGTCCTGTACAGACACAACTAAGGCAGCAACTTAGGTCAACTTAGTACAGTCCAATCTACCTGGTAACAACAAGGAATTACTGATTGGAGGAAATATATACAATGCAGAGAATAGACATTACAGGTTGTTCCCATTCGTGGGATACAACAATCTCTGTTCACATTTGGTTATTTGTGATCTCAATGAAAAATGTATTTATTTTTTTCTCCTTTTTAGTTGGCAATGCAATTAATCTTCCTATAAAACTCCAATATAAAAAACCATGTGAAGCATGATAGATAATAATATTATGTAATAAAAAAATATTTAAAAACTCATCATTGTCATCCACTGGATACTTTCTCTATTGTTAGTTTGAATCCTTCTGGGTGCAACGTACAGGCTTATAGATCGAAGCTCTCTTTTATTCCTAACCTGCTTAGTCTATCCTGCCAATTATTTCTCACATGATCAATTATAATCATTCTTCATTTTGTTGGGATCTTTCAGATGGTAACCGCATCATGTTGAGATACACTGTGAAGCTGAAACCCTGAAGAATGTTGTGTCTGTGCTTATTTAGACGGGCATGTGCTGTTTGTATGTCCTCCTACATACTGTAGCCCACAAGGGCATTCCAGTACATAAATTATATATGTAGATTGGCACGTCACCCTGTGGGTTATCATAAACACCTCTTTGTTGTATTGGAACTGAAGTTCTTTAATTGTTCTGAATTATGTCACAACACATGCACTTGGTGTTTTGCAAGCATAAGCCCCTGTCACACTAAGCGAGATCGCTGCTAAGTCACAAGTTTGGTGAGCAACAGCGACCTCGCTATGTTGACACTTAGCACGGATGGGCCCCGCTGTGAGATCGCTGGTCGTGTCAGAGTCACCGGACCATTTTTCGATTGTTGGGGTCCGCTGGGCGCACACAGAGTGTGTGTGTGTTTGACAGGGACAACGACCAACGCCTCAATATTACAGGTCTGAGAAACAGTGGTCCCAAGTGAATCCGTACATTCCGGGTCGTTGTTGCGTCGCTACCAGGTCGTATCCGCTGTCGGGATCAATGGTGCGTCACCAAGTGTGACGATACCCTAACATCCCCAGTTTCCATTGTTGTTTCTTCACATTGATACTTTTATTTCACTTTCGTGTGATGTTACTGGGTGCAACTAAGTTCTTCAAACACCTGTTTCTCCTAAAAAATGATACTACCTTTCTCGGGATTACTTTGCTCATAGGGGGTCTCCCTTCAGGATAAACAATGTTTCTCCAAAAGGTTATGCACAATTGATCTTGACTGACAAAATGTTGTAATAAGACTCCATTTGCTCGTTTTCTTTTTCAACAGGGGTCTTATTTTTAACATTTTCTCCATGCTATCATCCTGTGTTAGACTGGTGTTCTCTTGTAAGATCCTTTAAAATACTTCCTTGGATACCCCTTTTCGGCAAATCTTTCTCAAGATCTAAAGGTACCGTCAACCGCAATATTGCTAGGCAATTTCATGGCAATTTGCTGGTTGCAGTGAAATCATGGACACATTGTTCTATTTTGTTGCTGTGTACAAATGTAACATGTGTCCATGATTTCACTGCAACCAGCAAATTGCCAGTGAAATTCCTAGCAATTATTGCGGTGTGCCGGTACCTTTAAACTCCAGCTTGTAATCTACATCCCGCGTGCAATTTTTCCGTATCCTCCAATTACTGGCCATAGGATGCATTCCTTATCACCGGGGAGGTGTCCACTGTCGAATCTCAAATAACTGTTTACATCCACTGGTTTAAATGGGTCGCGGGTGAACAACCTCCCCAGGTCGTTGAAATGCACCCACTGGTCCAAGTACTGGATGGAAGTTGCTGAATACGATGCAGTATAGGTTAGACCCAACTCATTCCTATTCATATTCTCAGTAAATATTCGTGCTTCCTCCAGGGTCCCCTCCAAATAATGAATTGGTCATCTATGAACCTTCTGTAGAATGCTACTCCCTTTTTTCCTTGTTCAGGCTGCGCAAGGAGGACGGATTCTACGCTGTGTACGCACCCATGAAGACGTTAACGTAACTGGGTGCGAATTCTCTCCCGATTGCACAGCCCTTTAGATGTCGGTACACCTCCTCTTCAAACGGTGAAACATTGTGTTATGGCAATAATAATAATAATAATAATTTATATAAATTATTGAAGCCATTCAGAAACCTTCCAACGCATGGGTTATGTGAATCCTTGCACTTTCCTCTAGTTTTATATTAATGTTTTGAGTTAGATGTAGCAGTGTGGAAGCTCTTATCAAGATGTTCCTGTACCGACTGTACTAATCCACGGCTAAAAATGCTAACTAACACACACTATATGAATCGAATGTTTTTTTCAGAATAAAATGTAGATTCAGCATAATATGATGCAATCACCTAGTAACAACCCTTTTAATACACTTTGTAAGAAGCTGTATTTAAAACTGTTAACCCTCGCTTATTAAAGGTCTGTGTCATTAAGCCTACTTTACTTAAAAAAGTGAGAGTGCCAGGTTAAAGCTTTATATATAGTTATCCTTCTTCCTGGGCACCATACGCTTGCGGTTTGGCCACGACTTTGTCACTATTCATTTATAAGCTCTAACTTTGACCATGGTTGTCAGCGTGGGTTCTTACGGTGGCGTGGCACACACTTAGACAAAGCATCCAATTTGGTGGCAGACAATTAAGAGGGGACAGCCACCCAAAAGGTCATGGAGGGCATCCATTACAGTTGTTATCAAGGATAAAGTTATTGCCCTCAAAGAAACGTTTTCTGTTCATAGGTAAACTCCCATCTTTGTTTAAACATTCAACATTACCTTTAAGCCCAAAACATGTGCCAATATTGTTATAGAGGGCTGATACATCAGGGGGATACATAGGGGGTAACGCTCTTCATTCTCTAATCAGTTGGGAGGAATCTTTCAATATGAGTCAATTGTGCCAATACTTTTGTAGAAATAAGTTCACATAGTGGGATTAATTGCAAGTAATGGAGCTGACCCCCGAAATTATTGGCTTCCGGGGGGGGGTGTTTGGATTTAATCACTGTAGTCCAATCATACCATCAATGTGCCCTTATAGATCACTGTAAGACGAGTATGGAAAAAGGTTAAAAATCAAGCGTGAAAACCGCACTATTTGTGTCCGTGACATAGAGCGCTATGATTTGCCATGGTAAATCACAACAATAATGCAGGAGAATCAATCAATGTACAAAACAACGTTCTAGTATGTGGTATCCCCCAGTGCCCATTTATTGTGGGCATCCACCAGATGCACATGTAATATCACTGTCAAAAGTCAAAGAAATAAACAGTCCAATAGTCACCGTAGCAGAGTGTAACTCTTTGCCAAGTGGGGTTGAAGCAGTCAGTAATGGGTCCGGGGCCCCAAGCCCCTCGCGTTCGCTGCCAGGGCGCAGCTTCGTCAGGGGGGAGTGACAGATATGCACACAGCTGGTTAAAAATACCATGTATGAACCACATCGTGGTATCAGCCTGGATCCCCCGACGAAGGCGCTCTCTCTGACGAAGCTGACCCTGGCAGTGATACTAGAACGTTCTTTTGTACATTGATTGATTCCTGCATTATTGTTGGGATTTACCACGGCAATCTAGCGCTCTATGTCAGGACAACATATAGTGCGGTTTTCACGCTTGATTCTACATGATACAGTAGGACTTAATATCTGGTTGTAATTAGTCCTTGTGTTATTACGCATACGCTATACAGAGGTTTTTATTGCATATCATAGGTTATCACACCGGCCACCACTAGTCTGTGCAGGTTCTCTCGCGTATAAACTTGTTGTGTTATTGGATAATATCCACTGTGCCTTTTCCTGTCGGGATATTTTTCCATTCTCGTCTTACGGTGATCTATAAGGTGCACATTGATGGTATGATTGGACTAGTGATTTACCTGTTCCATTGTCACATGCGTACCTTCCTTACTCTACTGGTTTTCTGAATTTGGTCCCTCATCATACAGCGGAACCTTAGCTATAATTCGATAAGCATAAACAAGGATTCGGTGCCTACACATGTACCCATGTGTTACCAATTGCACGTACTATCCCTTATGGTATAGCGGTTGCGTTTGGTGCATAACCGAACGGTTCCCTTCTTACCAATACCAATTGTGTTGGACCACTTTCAGACTTCATACCCCAGATCCAGATGGGATAGGTCTCGTCCCGTGGGTGTATACACATGAAGCCACCCCTGATATTGTTATTATAACACTGTTGTAATTGCACAACCAGGGGCTGACTGGCTCTTCTGCCTGGGGGGCACTCCATTTTTTCCAGCCAGCAGCCAAGTGAGGACCAGGGAAGGAGGTTCTATCACTCCCGGGGCCAAGTGAGGGGCAGGGGGGGGGGAGGCTATAGCTCCAGAGGCCAAGTGAAAAGCGGGAGGAATACATTTACTGTTAGCCGCCACGCTGATGCCTGTAGCCGCCTGCTTCATCCGCCGGGTCCCGCTGTCATTCAAGTAAGTGCGCGGCCGCTCTCACTGTGGGGGTGCTCTAAACCAGGGCTAAACCTCCGGCCCGGGGGGCAAGTGCCTCCCTGCCACCTGGGCCAGTCATAACAATCCCCTGTGTGGGATGATCTCTGTGTTGCCTTGTATATGGTTTTCATACTATTTCCAGTCCAAATGGACTGGGGGCCCCCCTCTGCTTTTAAATGTTTTTTTTGCCATTAAAATAATTGTTTATACTCACTAGAATTAATTATTCCTTGATTTCTTTTGTTTATGGTGTTGTCCCTTGATGTTCCTTATTCCTCTGTTACGCCCTGATGTGCAGACAAGTCTTTTCTTGGTGATCCTTCCTTCCAGTGACATGTCCTTGATTGATATGTTCAGTAATGATGTGTTTGTTATTCTTGCCATCCATGGCATTGATAACATCAGGGTGGGATTCAAATTGTTAACAACAGGTTCTTTATTTGTAACCCGCACCAATTTCAATACCCGCCCACTTTGGCACCACTTTCCTCAACCACAAAATACAAGTAACAGTAACTAAAAGTGCAAGAGCTTTCCCCTTCTTACCCTTCTATATCTTCACCGATAGGCTGCGACGCAGCATATAAAAATGAATAAAACCGGAACCGTCTGAACGTAGCCATAGTCTCACTGCCTCCTGTCGAGCACCAGTGTTCCAGTCACTTCTCTGCTTTGCATTTGTATTGAAGGAATTTTTTTTGCAATTTTTTAAAAATTATTTACTGAGGCTGGGTCTACATCACGTTTTGTCTTGCGTTTGAACGGATCCATTTTTCTGCTGCATTAACGCATTGAATCGCATCGTTAAGTATCTAAGGGCACCATAGACTTATATTGGCAAAAAGCAGTCAAACAGATTGCAAACACAATGAAGAATGAGGTTGCGTTTGAATGAATGCGTTTTTCCCCAGCGCACAGCGAAGTTGCCACCAACAAGTGCAGAGCCTTAGGCTCTTTGCTCACGAATCCTTGTAAAAAATCGTAGAATTTTGGAGGCTTCCTACCGCTTTAGCGCGGCATCAATATTCTGTAACGCACTGCATTCCAATGGGCGCAAAGATTTCAAACTCCGGAAGTTCGGTGTCAAGCGGCTTCCGGCGCTCACGGCAAGGATTTAGACAAAGTGGGGCATGGGCAAAAGTTTTAAAAATGGGGCCCCAACAGCGAACACATTGCACCCTCACACACAAACATTTAAGTTGTATTTACAGGAGCCCATTTGGGACCTTTAGTGAGCGCCCTCGGCTATAGTCTTTCATCGGCGCTTGGGGTTCAGTCCTCACACAGGCTGACAAAGAATGATGGGTGAGAACGATCATAATAAATCATGGGGATAGAACGAAATAATAGATCAGTGGGGATAGAACGATCACTAATAGATCAGTGGGGATAGAACGATCACTAATGATCAGTGGGGATAGAACGTCACTAATGATCAGTGGGGATAGAATGATCACCAAGGTTGGCTTCACACTGGGGTCTGATCCAATCCATGGCTGTAAGGGTGAACTTGACACCCCAGCACCGGATCAGCACACGAACCAGAGGGTATTTTTCCCTCGGTCCGGGTGTGCTCATGCACCGTTTGCAGCTGCTGCTGAATCAGGACGCGGCTTCAGGGAGTTACGGGGGTCCTGAAACAACAGTGGCGTCCAGCTGCAGGTGTTCGGTTCCCGGATCCTCCCGGATTGCCCCTGGCAATTAGGGGAGATTTTTCTCCCCGGACACAAAATGTTGCAAACTAGAAATAGTTTTTAAGGTTGAAGGAAGACTTTACGTCCATTGTTAAAACCATGGGCTAAATGTTGACACAATCGTGAGGTGGAACCAAATTTATTGGATACTTTAAATTTTTTAACAAAAAAAAAGGGGAAAAGTGGGGCGTGCAAATATTATTCGGATCCTTGAGTTAATATTTTTGTAGCCCCACCTTTTGCTGAGATTACAGAGGCAGTCTCTTGGGGTTTGTCTCTATAGTTTTGCACTGGGGAGACTGAAATTCTTGCCGATTTTCCTTGCAAAAACAGCGGAGCTCAGCAGCAGTCCCTGCTGAAGAAAAGCAGGCCCAAACCATGATGCTGCCACCACCATGTGGGGACAGTGGGGATGGGTTTTAGGGTGATGGCTGTGTTGCTTTTACACCAAACCCTATCGTTTTTGCATTGGGGGCCACAGTTAGATTTTGGTTTCCTCTGAGCAGAGCCCTTTTTCCCAATGTTTGGGTCTCCCCGGTCCCTTGTGGAAAAACTTCACCCAGACTTTTTGGTTTATCTTTAGAAATGGCTTCTTTTGCCACTCTTCAGTAAATGTTAGATTTGTGAGTGTACGACTGAGGTTGTCCTATGGACAGACTCTCCCACCTAGCTGTAGATCTCTCAGTTCATCCAGAGTGATCATGGGCCTTTTGGCCTCATCTTGATCACCCTTCTCCTTGTTCGAGATGAAAGTTTTGGGAGGGGCCGGGTCTTGGTTAGTTTTCAGTGGTCTGTTTTTCCCCTTCATTTCATATATCGCTTGCACAGTGCACTTTGAGATTTTTAAAAAAATTGGGGAATCTTTTTGTATCCAAATCGGCTTTAAACTTCTCCCACAACAGTATCTCGGCCCTGCCTGGTGTGTTCCTTGGTCTTCATGATGCTCTCTGCATTGGAAACAGAACCCTGAGCCTTCCAGAGCAGGTGCATTTTATCGGAGATTGATTCCACAGGGGTTCTATTTCATTTTACCAGTCATTTAGGACAACATTGGATCATTAGAGATCCTCATGAAACTTTGGGGGATTTTGCTGCACTGAAAGTAAAGGGGCCGATTAATATGGGCTCCGCAAAGAGCAGGAGGGATACAGATTGGGGTCTGAGAGCAGAAGGGATACGGATCGGGTTCCCCAGAGTAGGAGGGATACAGATTGGGCTCTGCAGTGCAGGGGGTAGGTCAGGCTCTGCAGAGCAGTAGGGTATGGATCGGGTGTGCAAACCAGGATTATGGATGGGGTCAGGCTCTGCAGGCATCATTGTGCCAGTCCTCCCCTTCCTTAGGCCCAATGCCAGAGAGGAAAAGATGGGGGGGGACGGGTGTACAACTGCAAGATTCTATATAGCTATAGGGAGGAGAGAGATGTGTGTTACCTTCACCAGGGCCGCTTGGTCTCTTGGGCCCTTCTGTCCCCAATGCCCAGTCCTGCTCCTCACAGCAGGGCCCCCTGGGTGAACATTAGAGGCAGAGTCGGAGGTCCTGTAACACTTTGCAGTGCAGGCGGGACTCCCGCAGTTAGTGAGAACGGAGGACCTTTGGTGAGTCAATGACTGTCTGTGATGTCACCAAAAGTCAGAGGGGCGCACATTCAAATGAACAGGCGGGTGCCAGGAACCCGATCGGGGGCCTTTCTCTTGCCGGTTCTGGACCCGGCTGTCATTTTAAAAGCGGTTCTCCCGAAGTGGGGAGACCGGGATAATCCCCCTTGGATAATATCCTTTCCAGTCCTGATTTTCCAGGTGTTGATTCTTCTTCTTGTTCCTTTATCGTCAGGTGTCACTTCCATATTTTTCTACAGAATAGACCAGACTATGCATGGCCGTGTCTTCATCACCAGTGAAATGTTCCTTGATTGAAGACCCATCCAATGACTTTTATTGATGATTTGCCATAGCTTTCCTCCCACTGGGCTTCCCGGGGTCGCCCCCTCCCTTTGAGTGATCTTGATTGGTGGGTGAAGACCTTTACCCTGCCAGGGTTCGGTTTTCCCGTCCAATCTTAACCCAATGTGTCCCCGGGATTCCTGGAAAGGAGTCAAATGGTGGTCCTGGATCCCTTTCCATGGGGGCATTTTAGGCACACTAAATTTTGTCCCCGGGCATTTCCTTTTGGGGCAGGAGTCACATGGGGTCCCGGTTTTATTTTCCCTGGCAGGAGTCCATGTGTCCCGGGCATTCTGGAGGAGTCCCCCCATTTGGAGTCCCGGGGCATTCCGGCAGGGAGGGTTACATGTGTCCGGTATTCCTGGCAGGAGTCATGTGTCCGGTCATTCCCCGGGAGGAGTCACATGGTCCGGTCATTCCCGGCAGGGTCAATGTGTCACGGTCTTTTCCCGGCAGGGGAGTCACATGGTCCCGGTCATTCCGGCGGGTACATGGTCCCGGGCCTCGGGGGGAGTCACTTTGTCCCCGGGGCATTCCCCGGCAGGAGCACTGTGTCCCGGTCATTCCCGGCAGGGTCACAGGGTTGCAATTTGGCAGAAATCCAAGGGGTTTAAAAAAAAATTGGAAAAAATCCTTTTTAGGGCGTTTTTGCAATTTTATTAAAGTAAAAATTCCCTTAAAGGGGTTTCCCGATCCCGTCTTTCTGAAGGTTTACAGAGGGGTTTTTTTTTGGAAATAACAATTTAATTTTTTTATTTTAAAAAAAGAAAAGGGAAATCCTTTGGTCCTTTTTTCCCGGGGATTTTCTCCTTTTTTTTAAATAATTTTTTGGGGGCCCAATTTCCCGATCCCAGAAGCCCAAATGTCCGGCCCTTTTCGGGGGCCGGTTGTTTTTTTTTGGCCGGTAAAAATTCCCTCCGGACCGGCCCCGTCACCGGGTTTGTTGGAAATTTAATTTCAAGAAAAAATGGGAAAAAAAATGGAAGATTTAATTTTTAAGGAAAGTGTAACATTATAGAAAATCCCAGGTTTTGGGCGCCAAACCCGGGAAAAAGTGTTTTTTTCTTTATTATTTAGAACAAAAAAAAAAATTTATAAAAAAAGTTTTAAAAAAAATTTTGGAAAAAAACCCGTTTTTTAAAAAAAAGTCTACTTTTTTTTTTAAAAAGGCGGGGCTTTTCCTATTGGCCAAAAAAACCTGCCCCCCCATTTGCCGCCCCGGGGGGAGGGGTTTTGCTAAAATTCCCTCCCGACCGCGGGCCCCCTCCCTTTTACCCTTTGATCCCTTTTAACCTTTTGAATTCAGGGGTGGGAAAATTTATAGATATAAGAAAAAAAAAAACTGAAACCCCCTTTCCCCGGCAAAAATTTTAAAAACCCTTTCTATCAACATGCAACAAAAACCCAAAAAACACGTGCACTCAGTTAACCAACAAGTGTGTGCTGACAAGCAATAATGGTTTGAAAAAAAAAATTAAAAAAACCCTTTTTCTAAAAAACCTCAATTTTTTTCCCTTTTAATTTTCCCCAAAAGAGCGCCCTCTAAGGGGGGAGGGGTGGGGGTTTTTGAGCAGTGGGTGGGCGCAAAATTGTAGGTGAAGACAGTAGAAATAGTGAGGGGGGGAGAAAGGAGTCAGAGGCCGGGTAGGTGAGCAGTAAAGAAGGAATCACCCCCCGGCAAAGTGGGGTGTAAGGGCGCAGAATTAAACAGAGCCAGTGCGAGCCGCAGAGGAAAGCCAAGTGGCCCCCAGGGTTTAAAAGGCCCCCAAAAAAACATCACGGGGTTCTTCCCCTACACATGACAAACATCCCCCTTGGACAGGGGGGGAGCACAACCTCCCCCCCTTTAAAATACTCCCCCTCATGAGGGAAGTCTTTCATGGAGCGGGCTGTGAAAAGCCACTTGAGCAGATTTAGTCGTGAGCCTAGAAAAGGGTCGGGGGAACAGGAAAAATACAGTGGGGGGAAAAGTCGGGGAGTGGAGTGATCCTTCACTTCCCCCGAAGAGGACAGAAAGGACACCGGATCCTTACTGTGTCTGGCCCCACAGACAGTGAATCCGGGGAAAGTGGTTTTAATGCCCATGTACTTAAAAAGAACACGGAGGGGTCAGAAAAGACAGAGGCTCAAGTTGCCAGCCAAGTGGTACCGCAAAAAACCAGAGAGAGAGTGAGAAGTCCCAGCGTCAGTGGCAACATCAGGGCACACAACGTGCGCGAGGAAGGATGAGGACAGGGTGGGAAGAGTTAGCCCCCTTCAGACTTGTGGCTATAAACCGAAAAATTCTGCAGTAAGCCTTGGAAAACAGCAAAACTGTGGTTGTGTTTATTACAACCCTTTTCCCCCATACTAACAGAGAGCTCCCCCCGGTTACAAGCCCGCCAGCTCTGCCACGATTAGAAGAAGCTGCAGCACCCGGAGAAAAGGGAATTTTACCTTTGCTCAAAACGTGGTGGTTCCTTTAACCCCTCTCCACCATTATATCCCCCATAGACTAACCATCCGGGGGCCCCGGGGGAAAAAAGTTTACCCTGGAACTTTACACCTAAGCTGCTATTCCTTATCCCGGAGGTTCTGCGCGGGCGGGCCCCCCCACTGGTCCATATAGTGGGTGGTCAGATGAATCCCCTGTAAATCACCCTTTTTTTTCCGGGCCCGGGACAGGACCAGGACCCCCTGATTCCCCCGCGCAGGCCGGTCGGGGCGAGTACCCCGTCCCGTGGGCTCGACACCCCAAAAGGGGGTGGGGAAAGAGAGGGCGGGGGTACCCGGGCCCCGAATTCAGCCCAGCGCAGATGCAGGCGGGGGGAGCCCCCCCTTTATGCTTGAAGACACGGTTAGAGGGGCCTGGGAAGCCCAAAAGGGGGACTGCTGGAGGTGGGGAGTGAGTGTCCTCTAGGGGACCTAGTTTACCGGGATCCCGACAACCCCGGGGGCCCAGCTACACGTTTGGGTCTTAAAGTTTTTTTTAAAAAAAAAAAGCTACTGGATAACAAATTTTGGGGACGGTCATTTTTTAAAACCCCCAAAGGGCTAAACTTCTAGAAAAGGGCCAAAAATGGGGCGTATGGGGAATGAAAAAAAGGGGTTTTTGGATGAAATGATTAGTCATAAAACCCTTTTCCCTTTCTTTGATTTGGCAAAAAATTTTCCCTTCCTTGAAACAGTCGTACCTTTTTGTTAGATGCCAATGCAGCCCCCTTTTTTAAAAAAAGTAAAAAAGGGGTTTCGTTTGTGGGACCATATTGGGGGGGGTTTTTGATTTTTTTTATTTTTTTATTTTAAAGGGGTGGTTTTTTTTAATTTTATTCAGGGGTGTAAACACTTGGTTTATGCATTTTGTCTAATTGTAAAATTTCCTCAAAGAATTTTAAAAATTGTTTTAAGATTTTTTAATTTGGTTTTATGGAGATTTTACAAATTAATGATGTATTGATTTTATAGATTTTATCATTTTTATTATTTTTTCTTTATATATAATTGTTTTAATTTATTATTTTTTACAGGGTTCCTTAGCAAAAGCTGCAAAAAGTAAGGGTTTTTTTGCACCCCGCAGCCTTTTTATGTCTTTTGGGTGTGGTAGACTATTTAAAAAAGGTAAAACCCCCCGTTTTTTTTTAACCCTCCCCTGATTTAAGATGGCGTTCCCCCATGAAAGCGTTGTTTTAAAAAAAGTAAGTTTTTTTTTAAAAAAAAACCCCCCGTGGGGCTCCTTTTTAAAACAAAAAAATCATTTTTTCTTCATTTAATCTCCTTTTGGGGTTTTGCCGGGCGTTACGGATGTGCTTTGCCCCGGACCTTCCCCCGTGGGGCCTTTCCCTGCTCCACCAGTGCCGGAGGGCGGGGCATTCCTTTGAATCCCCTTAAACGCGGGCCCCTCCATTCTATGCCCCGGGTTTTGGGAGGGGGCGCAAAATCCCAAGGTGGGCTCTGGGGGTGCCCCTTTACCCCCGGACGGGCCCCTCGAGCCCTTTTTCCCCCTTTTTTCCCCAAAAACCCCCGGCGGATCAGGGCCCCGAGGGCCACGGGTCCGAGCCCCGCCTCGTTCCCGGGGTCCGCCAACCAAAACGGCAGGAAAATTAACACCCAAGGACACAAAACATTTTAGGGGGCACAGGAGGAAAAGGGCCGGTCAAGGGTAAAGGGGGGGGGAGAGTGAGCCCTTTTTATAACTGAAATGAAAATTACTAAACTTAACCCGAACTTTTGGGTAAAAACCCGGGGGAACCCAAACCCTCCCTTTCATTCTTCCCAAAAGCTCCTTTAAAAGGGTTTGCAAGTTCCACTCTGGGGGGCCCCAGGGGGCAGGTCCGCACCCAAGGAGGTTTCCCGCCAATTTTGGGGAAAATTTTTCCCGATTGCCCCGGCCCCCAAAAATGGTTCCTCACTCCACCGGGGCAGTTCTGGGGCTTTCCAAACTCTGTTTACACACCCAGGGCGCAGAGGGGCTCCCCTTACTGGCCCCCAAGTGGGGGGTTTAAAATTATTCCCCTGTTATCCCTTTTTATTCCCGGGGCGGGAAAAATTTCCAAAAGGAACCCCCTGATTTTTAACCCAATCCAATAAGGGACCCCTGTGGGTGACCCTTTTTATGGGGGTTTTAACGTGTTTTAAAAACATTTGAAAGTCATCCAGTGTTTCAAAATTTTTTTGGGACAGATTATCTTAAAAGGAAAAAATGATTACTTTTCACAAATGGTATTATCCTTATTTATCTTAATCTATTTATCTTCTTATTATCTATCTATTTTCTTTCATCTATCTTCCCTTTATTTTCATTAAAATTTTTTCTATATTGTCCCCCTATTACCCCCCCAGGGGGTGGGGGCCCCGGTTGGGGGTTTTTGTTTACAGATTCTTTTGGGGGTTGGTCCCGGGCCCCCTTTCCCCAAAAAGGGGAAAGTCAAAAAAAAAAAATAAAAAAAAAACTTAACCCCACTTTCCGTTGTAACGGTCCCCCGGGGGTTTATTGGGGACAAGGTTTCCTCCCGTAAATGGACGGGTCCCCCGGGGGAGTAAGATGGTGATGGGGTTGTGGACAGCTTTTTTTTACCGGAAAAAGTAATGGTGGCGGGGCCCCTTCGCCGGGAAATGTAAAACTTTTGCTCTGGACAGGGGTTTTCGCAGGCTTCAAAACAAATTCGGGTTTTTTGGCCAGGGTTGCATGGAAAAATTTAAAGCCCCGAGTTGGGGGCCCGGGAAGCCTGCCCCCGGCCCCCGCGCCCTCCCCCCCCCGGGGGCCCGCGCTCGAGCCGAAGTCAGTCCGCCTCCATTCTGCCCCCCTCCACCTCCATCCTGCCCCCCCTCCGCCTCCATCCTGCCCCCTGCCGCCTCCATCCTGCCCCCCCGACACAATCCTGCCCCCCCGACACAATCCTGCCCCCCTCCCCCACCGTCACCATCCTTTTCCCCGGGCAGATAGCGGTCATGTGACCAATCAGCTGATCGGTTTCCCAGGCAAGACAGGTCCTAAAGGCCTGTAGGACCTAGAAGACGGAGGTGGAGCGAGCCGGCGGACAGGTGAGTATCCTCACTGAGGATTTTTATATTTACTGTGGAGGAGCAGGGGGCCGCGAGGAGCAGAGTATCGCCATATACTATAGTGCTGCTATACATGTACTGTAATGTACCGCCATATATTATAGTGCTGCTATACATGTGCTGTAACGTACCGCCATTTACTATAGTGCTGCTATACATGTACTGTAATGTACTGCCATATACCATAGTACTGCTATACATGTACTATATTGTACCGCCGTATACCATAGCGTTGCTATACATGTAATGTAATATACCGCCATATACTATAGTGCTGCTATACATGTGCTGTAATGTACCACCATATACCATAGCGCTGCTATATATATATATATGTGGCGCCCCGCACTGAGTGCGTCACAGGAGGGTATTGCAGCCACAAATGCAGCAGCAATATTCTCTGACCCAGCAATCACACAGTTAACTCAGAGATCCATACCCTACATGCATCACCTAGCATAGAGGGCCAATCAGGTCCTGGTGGGCTGAGTGTAGTGGTAGTGTGTAGTGGAAGTTTAGTTCAGTTAGTAGAGTCTGGTCTGGGAGTGTAACAGCAACGTAGAAGACCTTCTGCAGATTCCCAGCTCTGCAACCTTGGAGAGGGGGTTGCACAGTTCCGTGCAGCCCCCTGGCCACCTTCTCTGGCCGTCTCCCTACCATCACCCTGGTTGAGCACCATTACTCCCGGTGCATTACCAACCGACTTACAGGCTTCAATATGCGGGTCCAAAATCATCCCGTGCCCATCTACAGCCGGTTTGCTGGTACCGAAGCTAGCAGCAGTTCAGCTCTGCTATGCGAACCAGAAGAGTGGAGGGACCGCTTTACAGGAGCACCCCACCATCGCCAAATCCAGTCGTCTAACCAGCGGTGTACCCACCAAGGGACCCAAGGCTCCCCAAAGCATCCGGAATGTATACCCCGGATAGGGCATTCAAGCAGCCTCCCTGTACCCAATCTGGTATTCCTGGGCGACAACGGCACAGTACTTAGTTAGAATGGATCATAGAAATGATGGGAGTGCTGGTGTCTCACGGTCCGCGCTGCTTCAGGGTTAAATAAACTCACCAAAGAGCTCTTTGGTGAGTTTATTTAACCCTGAAGCAGCGCGGACCGTGAGACACCAGCACTCCCATCATTTCTTTGATACATACCACTATCCAGTGGTTGGTGGAGGTCCTGCAGCAGCTGGAACATCGTTTCCAAAAACGCCTTCAAACCAGTTGTGGGGATCACAACTGGACCAGGTGAGCAGCTTCACAGCACCACCACTGTATACAAGTGTCACTAGTGATAGGGCACTATTGCGCCTCTTATCCCCTTCCCTATTTTATCTTTAGTTAGAATGGAGGAACACCGCGGATCTCTGAGAACACACTGGTCATTGCTGAGTCCACCCGGTCCACTACCCGTCACTGTATGCCATGTACTGCCTGCTGGTTACAGTAAAGAACCTGTTACAGAGACTTACAGTGTCCGTGCCTTCTTATGAACTGCTTATCCGCGCATTAAGGTAACCGCAGCTGCCTCACAACATCTTGTGCAGCTCCTGGCTCCGGGGATCACCGCTCAGCCTGTGGGGAGCGTTCCATCTTGCTGCATTCCAGCCCCCGGAGGCCTCGCAGCGTCGGTACAGTTACCGAATCTCTCATAGGTGGCGTCACGAAACAATTTAACCCCTAAACTGTTCTCACAAGACGTCTCATCATTTTGATCTGTACCACTGGGCCCCGCTACCGGCAGGCGCGGTCCACCCGTGACAAGGAGGAAGAAGCAAACGCCTGTCTAAACCGGAGGCCCGGCCACGGTGAGTCCTATATATATGTAGTTCACTCACGTTGACTGAACAAGTTCTGTCAGTCACAGTATGTCAACTACATACATATTCTGGAATACCCGATGTATGTGTTAGAATCGGGCCACCATCTAGTTCTTATATAAACCCTTTTAAAGAGTAGAAAAAACATTTTTTCACAGCCCTGACATGTAAATTATATAATATATTCCTGTTCTCTGGCAAAAACACAGAAACTCTAATACCGTAGAGAACTGATACTGATCTCACTTTTTAATGGTTCCCTGACTGACAGTTGAAGCTTTTTTGGATATAATTTATGCTTACTAATTGTGATTTGCTAGGATTTTGTACAAAGGCTTCAATCTATATATAACGTTCCTTGGTGGGCAGTTTTCGTCCTGTAGGTTTTGTAAGACTCACTTCACACTTTCTTTTCTCACAACCTTAGGTTAATATAACGGTCACTTCCGGGGCAAACAGCAGCAACTGGTGCACAGGGAAACTAGCAAAGGTCCTGAGTGCATTAATAAAGACCAGCTCCAGTGTCCCTGAAGTTTTCTCACAATCTGTTGTTGCCTTTCCATAACTTTTGACTCCAATCTTCAATCCACGCGTCCAAGCTTTCACCACCTCCTGCTGCAAATAACTCACAAATATTTATCCAATCCACTACTTTCCTCAACTCCAAGTTAACAAAAATGTTAGTCCATATCCTCATAATTCAACAACTACTGGAGCGTCCTCCTCTGTGGCTTCCCATCTAACACTGATGTACATCTCCAATAAATCCTTACATTTGCTGCAATACTGTCCACAATGTGTCTCTTCCACACATCAAGAACTAATGTCATGCTAATGTAGGATAGGAAAGCACGATCTCTCTGTAGCCACACCTCCACCCAACTGGTTCCTGTACAGACTAGTACTCCAACTGCGCAGTCCCTAAAGGGGCCTCCACAGATAGGAATATCCCTGACCTCAAGACTATAAGATAACTGTTTGAGCCTTGAGTAGTTGCAAAGGACAGCAACCGGGCAGGTATACTATCTGCCCATGACTGTTAGGAAGTAGGGACAGTGTGCACCTGAACTGTCCCTCAAGCTAGGGGTCCCTGGTTCTCATGCCTTGATATGCTCCTAAATGAGACTCACCTAGATGCCACCCCTCCCCCAAAATGAAGGAAGGGGCTAGAGAGCAAAGAAACTCTCGGGAAACTCAGGCAAGGCAATATGTGTAAAAAGGACTCCAGGGGATTTTGCAGAAAGTAGATTTGCTGTTGCAAATCGAACAGCACCTCTGCGACACAAGAGCAAGCTTAACCACCATGGCAGAATACAAATTCTATATCCAGCAAGTATTAAGGCCAAAGGTGGGTAGATATAGCAGAAGAAGGAGGTAGTCACAAGCTGCAGCTGAATTGAAGGCTAAGAAAATTCTCAGGCAGCAGTGGAAGGGTCCTTAACCCCTGTAGCATAGAAATGAAAGCATATCAGTAAAAGGGTAAAGTGAGCTCTACAGAAGACCTGCAATTAATTAAATATGGAGACCTTCTGACCTCAGGTCCCCCAGATGTGACAACAGGACACGCTAGACTCATTACAACTAATCTCTCAAAACCTAACAAGTAATCTCTGGTCTTCACTAGATCACCTTATTTTCTGCACCATGATATGTTCCTCAAACAACCATCTCCAAGATTTCTCCCGTGCTTCCCTATTCTATGGAATTTCCTATCTCAACTTGTTTGATTGTCTCTATCAATTGACACCTTGAGAAGCAACCTGAAAACTCATCTCTTTAGGAAAGATGTAAAAAAATTTAATTGCGTCTCCAGTGCCTCATTTTGAAGGCATTGATTCTTCATCTGTCTTATTTCCTTATCATCCAGATGTCACATCCATATGTTACTATAAAATAGACCAGACTATGTACGAGCCGTGTCTTCATCACCAGTGAAATGTTCCTTGATGTAAAGACCTCGTCCAGTGACTTCATTGTTGATTCTCCCATAGCTATTCTCCTATTGACTTCTGGTGTCGTCGCTGCATCTTGAGTGATCATTGATCTGAGTAGGGTGAAGTCCTTTACCTCTTCCAGTTCATCGCCATCCATCTAACGTGTCCCAGTCATTCTTAGCAGTAGTAGGACATGTGTCCCAGTCGTACCTGGCAGTAGTCACATGTGTCCCGGTTGTACCTGGCAGTAGTCAGTATCTTTGTCTTCTTGGTGTTGAGTAGCTGTCCCATGTTCTTTCCATGTTGACTCTCCGTAATAAGTCCTTCATTCCATCTACGCTTGTTGCTATCAGTGTTGTATTGTCTGCGTGTCTTGTAGATATGTAGATTGTTGATGATTCGGCCGGAATTTTTGATTCCTTCTTCTTTTTCGGCAACTCCATTCATCCTTAAAATAACTTCTTTACATAAATAGAAGAGAAACAGTGACAGGACACAATCTTGTCTGGCACCTCGCACTATTATGAACCAGTCACTCGTTCTGGACTCATTCTGGGGTCATTCTGGTCTCATTCTGGTCTTGTTCTGGTCTCATTCTGGTCTTGTTCTGGCCTCATTCTGGTTTTGTTCTGGTCTTATTTTGGCTTTGATCTGTTCTCATTCTGGCCGCATTCTGGTCTCATTTTGACCTCATGCTGGCCTCATCCTGACCTCGTTCTTGCAATGTTCTGGCCTCATTCTGGCCTCATTCTAGCCTCATTAAGGATATCATAGAGATTCATTGGGAACTTGTCACATAATTGCTGAATTCAGGCCAGTGAGTAGTTATGGGCACAATATGACACCGTGGAACCAAATTGGTGTCAAAGTATGAAAATACCTGAGGGTGAGAAGAAGGCTGCTTTCACATTACGATTTTTGAACATCCGTGGATATTCGTTGTAAAACGGAAAGCCACTGATCCGATTCAGCCCCCATGTATCCCTGGGGTACGGATTGGTCCTGTATGGCCATACAATTATGTCCAAATTATCACGGATCCGATTGTGTCCGATCTTTTGCTGTACCCAGAATCAGAGACTGCTTCGATTTTGGGCACAGTGGACCAAATCGGACAGATTCGAATCCAGCGCGGTCCGTGGCAATTAACATGGACCTATGGAGCGCGGACCCGTGTTATTTCACTTTTGCAATGTGTATATATACATTGTGGAAGTGAAATATAGCAAAGCAAGTGTTAAAAAAAATCCTCACCTCTCTGGTGAGTGTCCTGCCATGTGCGGCATCCAGCTCCGATGGCTTAAAGACCTGAAACAGCTGACTGGGTGGGGCAACCCGATCAGCTGATTGGTCACATGACCGCATCAGAGCGGTTTAAATCGTCCGCCCACTGATTGGTTTTGGCGGGCACTTTAAACTGCTCAGCTGATGCGGTCATGTGACCAATCAGCTGATCGGGTTGCCCCGCCCAGTCAGCTGATTCAGGTTTATAAGCCATCAGAGCTGGATGCCGCACATCGCGGGACACTCGCCGGAGAGGTGAGGATTCTTTATTTTTAACATTTGCTTTGTTTTATTTCACTTCCACAATGTACGTATATACATTGTGAAAGTGAAAGTGCCCCGCTTGTCTGCGCTTTGCAGGCTCAGGCTCCTCCCAGCTCTTTCTGTGTCCGAATCCGTGAAAATCACGGTTCTGGACACAGAAATGGCATCTGAAAGCCACATTCCAAATAAAGAATAAGTATGAAACAAACACTGTATAACATACTGTAATTTGTAACATGACTTATTAGGATTTTACGAGGTTTGCTTGTAGGAGTTGGTCCATTCTTGGCCTCGTTTGTAATTTTCTTTGCTAATTATCCTTATTTGCCCTAATTATAACACTTGTATGAAGAAAAGCAAAGTCAGAACATGAAAAGCAGAGATAAAAGTGAGTAAACGGCGGCAGCGGAACAGACGGTAAACGTGGCTCCTGCTGTTCATCAGGTTGTTTGCATTCACCGAGTGATGCAGAACAGCACGGATGATAAGAAGCTTCATAACATCTTCTGCTCGTTTATAACTACCGTACTTCAAGGCTGTGATGAGGTTTTCAGTTTCTGCAAACTTTTAGGACTATGTTTTGTTTTTACTATTCCTGAGGACAAATACAGAAGTGGAGGCAAAACTTGGAGGAAGGAAAGGTGCTCCAAAAAGCAAAAATGTCTATCATCTTGTACTACAATGGCCAGTGTGCAAAAAGTGTAATGCTGGAGGATTGCTTCTTCATATGACACTTAAAACTATATACTGTATATACAGTGTTGGCCAAAAGTATTGACACCCCTGCAATTCTGTCAGATAATACTCAGTTTCTTCCTGAAAATGATTGCAATCACAAACTCTTTGGTATTATTATCTTCATTTAATTTGTCTTCAATGAAAAAACACAAAAGAGAATGAAGCAAAAAGCAAAACACTGATCATTTCACACAAAACTCCAAAAATGGGTCAGACAAAAGTATTGGCACCCTCAGCCTAATACTTGGTTGCACAACCTTTAGCCAAAATAACTGCGATCAACCGCTTCCGGGAACCATCAATGAGTTTCTTACAATGCTCTGCTGGAATTTTAGACCATTCTTCTTTGGCAAACTGCTCCAGGTCCCTGATATTTGAAGGGTGCCTTCTCCACACTGCCATTTTTAGATCTTTCCACAGGTGTTCTCTGGGATTCAGGTCTGGACTCATTGCTGGCCACCTTAGAAGTCTCCAGTGCTTTCTCTCAAACCATTTTCTAGTGCTTTTTGAAGTGTGTTTTGGGTCATTGTCCTGCTGGAAGCCCCATGACCTCTGAGGGAGACCCAGATTTCTCACACTGGGCCCTACATTATGCTGCAAAATGTGTTGGTAGTCTTCAGACTTCATAATGCCATGCACACAGTCAAGCAGTCCAGTGCCAGAGGCAGCAAAGCAACCCCAAAACATCAGGGAACCTCCGCCATGTTTGACTGTAGGGACCGTGTTCTTTTCTTTGAATGCCTCTTTTTTTCTCCTGTAAACTCTAGGTTGATGCCTTTGCCCAAAAAGAGAGAACATTCTTCCAAAACGTTTTAGGCTTTCTCAGGTAAGTTCTGGCAAACTCCAGCCTGGCTTTTTTATGTCTCGAGGTAAGAAGTGGGGTCTTCCTGGGTCTCCTACCATACAGTCCCTTTTCATTCAGACGCCGACGGATAGTACGGGTTGACACTGTTGTACCCTCGGACTGCAGGGCAGCTTGAACTTGTTTGGATGTTAGTCGAGGTTCTTTATCCACCATCCGCACAATCTTGCATTGAAATCTCTCGTCAATTTTTCTTTTCCGTCCACATCTAGGGAGGTTAGCCACAGTGCCATGGGCTTTACACTTCTTGATGACACTGTGCACGGTAGAGACAGGAACATTCAGGTCTTTGGAGATGGACTTGTAGCCTTGAGATTGCTCATGCTTCCTCACAATTTGGTTTCTCAAGTCCTCAGACAGTTCTTTAGTCTTCTTTCTTTTCTCCATGCTCAATGTGGTACACACAAGGACACAGGACAGAGGTTGAATCAACTTTAATCCATGTCAACTGGCTGCAAGTGTGATTTAGTTATTGCCAACACCTGTTAGGTGCCACAGGTAAGTTACAGGTGCTGTTAATTACACAAATTAGAGAAGCATCACATGATTTTTCTAACAGTGACAATACTTTTGTCCACCCCCTTTTTTATATTTGGTGTGGATTTATATCCAATTTGGCTTTAGGACAATTATTTTTGTGTTTTTTCATTGAAGACAAATTGAATGAAGATAATAATACCACTGTGGGTTGCAGGTGATTGAGTACCGGCATACAGACACCTGTGTTGCCTCCAGAGGAGCTGACAGCCGCTGCTAAGTGCAATGGGTATTTACCTGGCAAATTTTGGTGAGTTTTTTTGTCTGTTTTTAAGTCCATCCGGTGAATAATCTAAATTAAATTGTACATGTCTCAAAAGGCATGTGGTTAGGACTGGTAAGCGTGAGGGCCCTTGACCGTGGGTTACCAGCTTACGTTTTTTTGGCCAAAATACCAACAAACACCTCACATTTTTCATCTTTAGTGTTTTATTGCATTTTTTCATCTGCAGTTTGAGGCTGAGCCCTCTGGGGGGCGTCTGTCGTTTTGTGAGGCATGTAATCAGTGCGGAACAGCCCGCCTGATCTAATAGAAGGGCGTGACCAATAGGCTGCTCTGACACTATGCCTTGCATGCACCGTGAATGGCAGAGCCCTTGGTAACCTCGTGTCTTTAAATGCCACCAGTCACCTCCCTGACAGCATGGCCGGACGCTGGTGCCACAACCGCCCCCACTGTGGGTTGCAGGTGATTGAGTACCGGCATACAGACACCTGTGTTGCCTCCAGAGGAGCTGACAGCCGCTGTTAAGTGCAATGGGTATTTACCTGGCAAATTTTGGTGAGTTTTTTTGTCTGTTTTTAAGTCCATTCGGTGAATAATCTAAATTAAATTGTACATGTCTCAAAAGGCATGTGGTTAGGACTGGTAAGCGTGAGGGCCCTTGACCGTGGGTTACCAGCTTACGTTTTTTGGCCAAAATACCAACAAACACCTCACATTTTTCATCTTTAGTGTTTTATTGCATTTTTTCATCTGCAGTTTGAGGCTGAGCCCTCTGGGGGGCGTCTGTCGTTTTGTGAGGCATGTAATCAGTGCGGAACAGCCCGCCTGATCTAATAGAAGGGCGTGACCAATAGGCTGCTCTGACACTATGCCTTGCATGCACCGTGAATGGCAGAGCCCTTGGTAACCTCGTGTCTTTAAATGCCACCAGTCACCTCCCTGACAGCATGGCCGGACGCTGGTGCCACAACCGCCCCCACTGTGGGTTGCAGGTGATTGAGTACCGGCATACAGACACCTGTGTTGCCTCCAGAGGAGCTGACAGCCGCTGCTAAGTGCAATGGGTATTTACCTGGCAAATTTTGGTGAGTTTTTTTGTCTGTTTTTAAGTCCATTCGGTGAATAATCTGAATCAACTTTAATCCATGTCAACTGGCTGCAAGTGTGATTTAGTTATTGCCAACACCTGTTAGGTGCCACAGGTAGGTTACAGGTGCTGTTAATTACACAAATTAGAGAAGCATCACATGATTTTTCTAACAGTGGCAATACTTTTGTCCACCCCCTTTTTTATGTTTGGGGTGGAATTAGATCCAGTTTGGCTTTAGGACAATTCTTTTTGTGTTTTTTCATTGAAGACAAATTAAATGAAGATAATAATACCAAAGAATTTGTGATTGCAATCATTTTCAGGAAGAAACGGAGTATTATCTGACAGAATTGCAGGGGTGTCAATACTTTTGTCCAACACTGTACGTTGTAGAAAAATGGTTGCAATTGATAATTGTTTCACTGGATATTTTTGTTTAGCCTATGTGATCCAAATTTCTGCTCTTGCATTGAATTCTTTGATTTGACAGCATTGTTTTACACCGCTGTTAATATCACAATATCTGTTTGTTTTTTAAATAGATTCGAGCCGTAATGCCGCACCCTGGGGTGTATCATGTGGCAGAGGGGCATCAGAGAAAAACTGGAACACTGGAAAATCCCAGAAAGTTACACGGACAAGATTTTAATGGCATCCGGGACCAGTGCATCAGCCGAAATCAGCTATTTGAGGATGAATACTTCCCGACCAATGTCTACTCTATAGGAGAAAAATTATTAGCATCACAGAAAGATATGCAAAACATCAAATGGAAAAGACCAACCGTAAGTTATAATATCTGAAATAAAAAAACACATTATTATCAAGATTTCTTCATGTTATGGCAAATCTGTTTGAGAAGTATCAGACTATAGCTTCTGTAAGTAAACAGTCTGCATATTTGGCCACAGTATGGCCACAGGGCAGTTCCGGTGGAGTGGTGGGGGCGGAAGCCAGATTGAAGGCTGTCAAAGAGAGAGTTGGATGAGAGGTGGGATGAGAGTAGAGTGTCGACATGTTTTCGAGAAGTTTGGAAGCGAACAGGAGAAGGGATATGGGGCGGTAGCTGGATGTAGAAGTGGGGTCTAAGGATGGATTCTTTAAGATACCATAGGTGTAATTGTTGCATGTTTGAAAGCGGAAGGAAAGGGATCATTAGAGGGCAGGGTCACCAGAGTCATCTCTTTGCGATCAGAGTGTGAATGTCTATCTGTGGTGCTCTAGGGGCTGGGGTACTCAGCAACTGGGCAGGTCGGTCTGGATCACGGTACCTGGTCCCAGTGCTGTATCCCTGGCGGACAATAAAAAAAGAGGAAAAAGGAAAAATGGGGAAAAAAACATAGGAATTGAAAAATAAAGAATGTTTGTGATGCCAGCTGAAGGTATCAAGCCTCTAGGTGGCTGGCGCTGCATGTAGAGTTCTCAAGGGATAGGTATTTGGCAGTGAGATGGTATAACCCCCCTCCAGCACAAGGCAGACCCCTGAGAGTTGAATTAGATGATAGTGGTTGTAGTTCAGAGGAATGATGCAAGATGGCAGAAGAAAGCAAGGCACAGCAGACAGTCTTTGAGTTCTTTACATTTACTATTGCTTGTTCAGTACAGACAGGAAATGTGCAGAACCAGGCATGCAGTTCAGCCAGTCTGAGAGGAGCTGGAACCCGCTCTGCTAGGGGAAAGGATTTGCCTTCCTGCTGTCTTCTATATGTTATGGAGTTCAGGTGTCTGTGAATGATCCTGTACTCCCTCTGCTCTTCTCTCACCCTCTTTGTGTATCTTCTCCAGCCAAGCAGGTGATGCGAGCCCTGTAACAGTTTCAGCTCTTTGGCTTTCTGGATTATTATACTTCTGGGGTCCGCGCAAGTGACCAGTGGATTTGTAATCCACCAGTCTCCAGCTTCTGCCCTCAGGATCTGAAATGCCTGAGCAGCCCAGGGATCTGGATCACTGCTACAGCATGGTATTCTGGGGAGAGTCCCTAGTCGCTCCCTTTCCCAGACTGAACTCCATTCTCCTCTCTCCCTGTCTGCTCTACAATCAGATGACTCCTCCTCCCAACTAGAAATGATGAATCACAGCCACAGTCTGGCCTCTCAGTGCTCATCCTTCTAGTTAGGTTTTGGAAGGTGTGTGAATGCATGGGGTTCTTAGCATAAGAATTCCAATTCCCCTCAGACATGGCATGATAGTCGATGTAGGGATAATACCAGTTGTGGCACCCAGACCGCAGGGGCGCCACATATCCGTAGTCGGAGTGTTTGTTATTCTGGCCATGTGGCTCTTTCTCTAGTTGTTGGGCTCACAGATGACCTCCTATTTGGTTGCCTCCGCACAGTCTAATGATAGTGATGATACATGCAGGATTTGCAGCGCAGTTAGGTATTGATAGTTGCATACTATCAGTATTGTCCCCGCTGCCTAATCCTACATGCAGGTTAGCGAAAAATAGCACACAGATCTGTGCTACAAATGCAGAAAGGATTTTCCCTTTGTTTAGGTTTCTTTAGGATGTTTTCCTCGGCTGTAGTATCCACAGTTCATCTATCGTCTGTTTTCACTTCAGCAAACAACACTGTCTGCCGTGACACTTAATAACAAAATGCATCCAAATAAGAAGACCCGGGAAGCTTGAGAACAGGCTAAAAGCTGCTGATGTCTCCGGGTCCCCCTTATATGTAATATCCAATATGGACCCCGCAGTCCCTAGTTGTACCTGCATAAGCTAGAATAGCACTAACTCCAGACTAAACATTTACAACTTGGACCTACATTGCCTGAATGCACACTAAACACTAAAAAAAAATGTGGATTAGCATAATGGCTATCAAATGAATAGCAGGGCATGTGTACAGCTAAGGCAATGTGTATATGGCAAAAGACATAGCAAAAACGTCTTAGGATTACAAACAAAATTGAGAAATGTATCTTAAGCACTGGCCACTGCATAAGAGCCCGATAACCACGTCAAGGTGTTCTCATTTAATCGGGTCCTACCCTTGTGCCTCAACTTGCGGTATGCTACTACATGTATGGGTTATATGTCTCTGCGTGCAATTAAATACCTGAATGGGAAAGTATGTCTCTGGACCTGGCCACAGTAAGATGGAGGACCTAGTGAGGCTACAGGGTGGGGGAAGTGTGCTCAGTCAGAAACACAGTAACACTAAATATCAAAGAACTGGTGACACTTACGTGAGAAGGTGCTAGCAAGATTGTAGCCAGGTCCAGAGACATACCTTCCCATTTAGGTTTTTAGTTGCACCCAGAGGCATATAACCCATACATGTAGTAGCATACCACAAGTTGAGGCACAAGGGTAGGACCCAATAAGATAGGAACACCTTGTTGCGGTTATCGGGCCAGTGCCACACGGGGCATCTCTGCATTTTGCTGTAGCACCATAGGACTGCTTTACCCTTTTTATTTCTCAACATTCCTGAAGGCTTCTCCATGATCTCTCCAGACCAACGTAATGGAAGGGTCCCAGTCCTCCATATCTTAGGAGTAGTTCATAGTGGGTGAAAATCAGTAGAAATCATATTGTACATATGATCCCGTCCCGATGGACCTTGAAGGAGCCGCCTCAGTGCACATTATAAATCTATGTATGTATATAATGAGAAAGCCGTCAGCAATTAATTCCTCCTGAAGGCGACCTCCAGACTGAAGCGAGCGCCGCGCTGCTCACCTGCCGCATCTCCAGTCTGCATCACCCCATGTGTGAGGAATCACAACCCACTGACAGCTAATACATATTTAGGAGCAAATTAAATCTAAACTACAAAATAAATATGGAAACAGAAGAAACGGGAAACAAAACCTTCTACTGAATCCTGAGAAATATGTGGTTCAGGGGCGGACCTACCGTGGTGCAACTGGTGCAGCGGCACCAGGGCCCCAACAGGCTAGGGGGCCCCCCCTCAAGGCACGGAGAATAAGCCGACATGCTGCCGGCCACGCCTCTTCTAGCTGCCGGCCACGCCCCCTCACAGCAGCTCAGGAGCGAGGACAGAGCCCCAATCACAGTTCAGAGAGTGAGTCATGTGACCTCTCCTGCACTGTGGTGAGGACCTCACTCAACCAATCCTGGCAATACGCGCGGGCCTCTGAAATTCTCTCCACATGGCTGATGGCTGTTCAGCATCAGCAGCAGCAGATGAGGGGACACAGCTCTGCACAAGGACCCAGGTACAAGGAAAGGGACCAAAGACAGGGCACAGGCTGAAGACAGACCCGGGGGGGGGGGGGGTTTGCTGCTCTGTACACTGCTTTTATGCTTTTACAGGACCTGTGATGATGTCACATTGAGGGGAGGAGTCAGTCGTCACATGATCAGCTCCTCAGTGTATGCAGGACTCTGCTGTGCTGGTTGTCATGGTGCTGGATGAGATGAAGTTTATGTCAGGAGGGATTTACAGTGTGGATGTAGCAGAGCCAAGTGTGTATGAGGTGTATACGTGGTGTACGGAGCGGAGCCGAGTGTGTACGAGGTGTACGTAGCGGAGCCGAGTGTGTATGTAGCGGAGCCGAGTGTGCACGTAGCGGAGCCGAGTGTGTACGGAGCAGAGCCGAGTGTGCACGTGGTGTACGGAGCAGAGCCGAGTGTGCACGAGGTGTACGGAGCAGAGCCGAGTGTGCACGAGGTGTACGGAGCAGAGCCGAGTGTGCACGAGGTGTACGGAGCAGAGCCGAGTGTGTACGAGGTGTACGGAGCAGAGCCAAGTGTGCACGTGGTGTACGGAGCAGAGCCGAGTGTGCACGTGGTGTACGGAGCGGAGCCGAGTGTGTACGAGGTGTACGGAGCGGAGCCGCGTGTGTACGAGGTGTACAGAGCAGAGCCGAGTGTATGAGGTGTATGGAGCAGAGCCGAGTATGTACGAGGTGTACGGAGCGGAGCCACGTGTGTGCAGAGCCGCGTGAGTATGAGGCAGGGCCACATGTGCGGGACATATGGAGTAAAGCCGCGTGTGCATAAGGTGGATGGAGTGGAGCCGCATATGCTGGGGCGTCCTGTAGAGGAGCCGCATGTGTACGGAACGGAGGCGTATGCGCAGGGCATGTGGAGCGGAGCCGCGTGTCTACAAGGCATTTCGAGCAGGGCCACGTGCGTACAAGGTGTGTGTGCGCCAGTGGTAGTTCCCCGCGGATGCCGCTCCCGTTCCTATAGTCCCGGCTGCCTCTGCCGGCAGCATTCTTCACTCGAGTCCTGGCTGAGCTGTCTGCTTTTTGCAGCTCAGCATGGTGGGGCACGATGATGTCATCACTGAGTGCCACTGTGCTGATACGTGCAGAGCGGAGCAGCAGGAAGAGAGGTGAGTATTTACTTTTTTTTTTTTAGCCCGTGAATACAGTGATGGGAGACTATGTAATGTGCAATATAACATAGGAGGAGTATGGGGTGCAATATACTATATGGAGGAATATGAGGGCCCATTATACTATATGGAGGACTATGGGACTGCCTTATACTATATGGAGGGCTATGCGGGTGTAATATAATATATGGAGGGTCGTGGAATTATAATATATATATAATATATGTATATATAATATATGGAGGACTATGGATGATGTATTAAAATATATATAGCCAATTATATAATATGGAAGCCATTTTAATATATCTGGAGGGTTCTGTGGGGGCATGATAATATTTGGAGGGTTGTGAGGAAGCCTTTATACTTTATGCAGGGCTCTTTGAGGGTTGCGTTGTAAATAAATATTACAATCTATATGTTTACATTACTTTGTTGCCAAAAAAATTTCTTGCACCGGGGCCCACTACAGTCTGGGTCCGCCCCTGATGTGGTTCTATATATGAAAATGATGAAAATCACAATATATCAGAAATGTATCACACTGAACATTCCAATATATGGGAGCAGTATTATAGTAGTTATATTCTTGTACATAGGAGCAGTATTATAGTAGTTATATTCTTGTACATAGGGGCAGTATTATAGTAGTTATATTCTTGTACATAGGAGCAGTATTATAGTAGTTATATTCTTGTACATAGGAGCAGTATTAGAGTAGTTATATTCTTGTACATAGGAGCAGTATTAGAGTAGTTATATTCTTGTATATAGGGACAGTATTATAGTAGTTATATTCTTGTACATAGGGGCAATATTATAGTAGTTATATTCTTGTATATAGAGGCAGTATTATAGTAGTTATATTCTTGTATATAGGAGCAGTATTATAGTAGTTATATTCTTGTACATAGGAGCAGTATTATAGTAGTTATATTCTTGTATATAGGAGCAGTATTATAGTAGTTATATTCTTGTACATAGGAGCAGTATTATAGTAGTTAAATTCTTGAACATAGGAGCAGTATTATAGTAGTTATATTCTTGTACATAGGAGCAGTTATTATAGTAGTTATATTCTTGTACATAGGGGCAGTATTATAGTAGTTATATTCTTGTATATAGGAGCAGTATTATAGTAGTTATATTCTTGTACATAGGAACAGTATTATAGTAGTTATATTCTTGTACATAGGGGCAGTATTATAGTAGTTATATTCTTGTACATAGGGGCAGTATTATGTAGTTATATTCTTTCACATAGGGGCAATATTATAGTAGTTATATTCTTGTATATAAGGGTTGTATTATAGTAGTTATATTCTTGTACATAGAGGCAGTATTATAGTACCGTATATACTCGTGTATAAGCCGACCCGTGTATAAGCCGACCCCCTACTTTTGCCCCCAAAACCTGGGAAAACCTATTGACTCGTGTATAAGCCGAGGGTGGACTCCAGCACAGGTATACAGCCCCCAGCAGTGTGGTATATACAGGCAGCAGCCCCAGCAGTGTGGTATATACAGGCAGCAGCCCCCAGCAGTGAGGTATATACAGGCAGCAGCCCCCAGCAGTGTGGTATATACAGGCAGCAGCCCCCAGCAGTGTGGTATATACAGGCAGCAGCCCCCAGCAGTGTGGTATATACAGGCAGCAGCCCCCAGCAGTGTGGTATATACAGGCAGCAGCCCCAGCAGTGTGGTATATACAGGCAGCAGCCCCCAGCAGTGAGGTATATACAGGCAGCAGCCCCCAGCAGTGTGGTATATACAGGCAGCAGCCCCCAGCAGTGTGGTATATACAGGCAGCAGCCCCCAGCAGTGTGGTATATACAGGCAGCAGCCCCCAGCAGTGTGGTATATACAGGCAGCAGCCCCCAGCAGTGTGGTATATACAGGCAGCAGCCCCCAGCAGTGTGGTATATACAGGCAGCAGCCCCCAGCAGTGAGGTATATACAGGCAGCAGCCCCCAGCAGTGTGGTATACAGCAGCCTCCCCAGCAGTGTGGTATATACAGGCAGCAGCCCCCAGCAGTGTGGTATATACAGGCAGCAGCCCCCAGCAGTGTGGTATATACAGGCAGCAGCCCCCAGCAGTGTGGTATATACAGGCAGCAGCCCCCAGCAGTGTGGTATATACAGGCAGCAGCCCCCAGCAGTGTGGTATATACAGGCAGCAGCCCCCAGCAGTGAGGTATATACAGCAGCCTCCCCAGCAGTGTGGTATATACAGGCAGCAGCCCCCAGCAGTGTGGTATATACAGGCAGCAGCCCCCAGCAGTGTGGTATATACAGGCCCCCCGATTACCCACCCCCGTAGTTTATGCAGGCCACCCGATCCCCCCCCCGTAGTATATACAGGCCCCCCGATTCCCACCCTCTATGTAGTATATACAGGCCCCCCGCGCTCTATATACAGGCCCCCGGTTGCAGCCACAGACCTGTAAGAGAATCGCTTTCATACTTGCCCTCCTCACTGTCATCGCGCGTCCTCGTCTCCTTCCAGCTTCTTCCCGGCGCATCCACAATGACGTCATTGTGGACGCGCCGGGTACAAGCGGGAAGGAGACCGGAGGAGCGCGGGTAACAGCGAGGAGGGTAAGTATGAAAGCGATTCTCTTACAGGTCTGTGGCTGCAACCGGGGGCCTGTATATAGAGCGCGGGGGGCCTGTATATACTACATAGAGGGTGGGAATCGGGGGGCCTGTATATACTACGGGGGGGGGATCGGGTGGCCTGCATAAACTACGGGGGGCCTGTATATACTACGGGGCGGGGGGGATCGGGGGGCCTGTATAAACTACGGGGGGGGGGGGGATCGGGGGGCCTGTATAAACTACTGGGGGAGAGCAATGTAATATGCACGGCTCCCCCTGCCGCTGATGGACAGGGGGATGCCGTGCATATTGCATTGCACTAATGAGCGGCCCCACGTGACCGGCCGCTCATAGTGCAGCCTCCCCCTGCCTCCTCCAGCCCCCGGACACCGGCCCCCCCCCACTCAGCTGTATAGTGACTCGTGTATAAGCCGAGGGGGGCACTTTTCAGCACAATTTTTGTGCTGAAAAACTCGGCTTATACACGAGTATATACGGTAGTTATATTCTTGTATATAGGGGCAGTATTATAGTAGTTATATTCTTGTATATAGGAGCAGTATTATAGCAGTTATATTCTTGTACATAGCGGCAGTATTATAGTAGTTATATTCTTGTATATAGGAGCAGTATTATAGTAGTTATATTCTTGTATATAGGAGCAGTATTATAGTAGTTATATTCTTGTACATAGGAGCAGTATTATAGTAGTTAAATTCTTGTACATAGGGGCAGTATTATAGTAGTTATATTCTTGTACATAGGAGCAGTATTATAATAGTTATATTCTTGTATATAGGAGCGGTATTATAGTAGTTATATTCTTGTACAGAGAGGCAGTATTATGGTAGTTATATTCTTGTACATAGGAGTAGTATTATAGTAGTTATATTCTTGTACATAGGAGTAGTATTATAGTAGTTATATTCTTGTATATAGGAGCAGTATTGTAGTAGTTATGTTCTTGTATATAGGAGCAGTATTATAATAGTTATATTCATGTATATAGGGGCAGTATTATAGTAGTTATATTCCTGTACATAGGAGCAGTATTATAGTAGTTATATTCTTGTACATAGGAGCAGTATTGCAGTAGTTATATTCTTGTATATAGAAGCAGTATTATAGGAGTTATATTCTTGTACTTAGGGGCAGTATGATAGTAGTTATATTCTTGTACATAGGAGCAGTATTGTAGTAGTTATAGTCTTGTATATAAGCGCAGTATTATAGGAGTTATATTCTTGTACATAGGGGCAGTATTATAGTAGTTATATTCTTGTATAATGGAGCAGTATTATAGTAGTTATATTCTTGTACACAGGAGCAGTATTATAGTAGTTATATTCCTGTACATAGGAGCAGTATTATAGTAATTATATTCTTGTACATAGGAGCAGTATTGCAGTAGTTATATTCTTGTATATAGAAGCAGTATTATAGAAGTTATATTCTTGTACTTAGGGGCAGTATTATAGTAGTTATATTCTTGTTCATAGGAGCACTATTGTAGTTAGTTATAGTCTTGTAATATAAGAGCAGTATTATAGGAGTTATATTCTTGTACATAGGGCAGTATTATAGTAGTTATATTCTTGTATAATGGAGCAGTATTATAGTAGTTATATTCTTGTACACAGGAGCAGTATTATAGTAGTTATATTCTTGTACATAGGAGCAGTATTATAGTAGTTATATTCTTGTACATAGGGCAGTATTATAGTAGTTATATTCTTGTACATAGGAGCAGTATTATATATAGTTATATTCTTGTATATAGGAGCAGTATTATAGTAGTTATATTCTTGTACATAGGAGCAGTATTATAGTAGTTATATTCTTGTACATAGGAGCAGTATTATAGTAGTTATATTCTGGTACATGGGAGCAGTATTATAGTAGTTATATTCTTGTACATAGGGGTAGTATTATAGTAGTTATATTCTTGTATATAGGAGCAGTATTATAGCAGTTATATTCTTGTATATAGGAACAGCATTATAGTAGTTATATTCTTGTACATAGGGGCAGTATTATAGTAGTTGTATTCTTGTACATAGGAGCAGTATTATAGTAGTTATATTCTTGTATATAGGAGCAGTACTATAGTGGTTATGTTCTTGTATATAGGAGCGTATTATAGTAGTTATATTCTTGTACAGAGAGACAGTATTATGGTAGTTATATTCTTGTACATAGGAGCAGTATTGTAGTAGTTATGTTCTTGTATATAGGAGCAGTATTATAATAGTTATATTCATGTATATAGGGGCAGTATTATAGTAGTTATATTCCCTTACATAGGAGCAGTATTGCAGTAGTTATATTCTTGTATATAGAAGCAGTATTATAGGAGTTATATTCTTGTACTTAGGGGCAGTATGATAGTAGTTATATTCTTGTACATAGGAGCAGTATTGTAGTAGTTATAGTCTTGTATATAAGAGCAGTATTATAGGAGTTATATTCTTGTACATAGGGCAGTATTATAGTAGTTATATTCTTGTATATAGGGGCAGTATTATAGTAGTTATATTCCTGTACAGAGAAGCAGTATTATAGTAGTTATATCCTTGTATATAGGAGCAGTATTATAGGAGTTATATATTCTTGTATATAGGAGCAGTATTGTAGTAGTTATATTCTTGTATATAGGAGCAGTATTATAGTAGTTATATTCTTGTATATAGGGGCAGTATTATATTAGTTATATTCTTGTACATAGGAGCAGTATTATAGAAGTTATATTCTTTTACATAGGAGCAGTATTAAAATACTTATATTCTCGTACATAGGGGCAGTATTATAGAAGTTATATTCTTGTACCTAGGAGCAGTATTATAGTAGTTATATTCTTTTACATAGGAGCAGTATTAAAATAGTTATATTCTTGTACATAGGGGCAGTATTATAGTAGTTATATTCTTGCACATAGGAGCAGTATTATGGTAGTTATATTCTTGTACATAGGAGTAGTATTATAGTAGTTATATTCTTGTACATAGGAGTAGTATTATAGTAGTTATATTCTTGTATATAGGAGCAGTTATTGTAGTAGTTATGTTCTTGTATATAGGAGCAGTATTATAGTAGTTATATTCTGTATATAGGGGCAGTATTATAGTAGTTATATTCCTGTATATAGGGGCAGTATTATAGTAATTATATTCTTGTACATAGGAGCAGTATTGCAGTAGTTATATTCTTGTATATAGAAGCAGTATTATAGGAGTTATATTCTTGTACTTAGGGGCAGTATTATAGTAGTTATATTCTTGTTCATAGGAGCACTATTGTAGTAGTTATAGTCTTGTATATAAGAGCAGTATTATAGGAGTTATATTCTTGTACATAGGGGCAGTATTATAGTAGTTATATTATTGTATATAGGAGTCAGTATTATAGTAGTTATATTCTTGTACACAGGAGCAGTATTATAGTAGTTATATTCTTGTACATAGGGGTAGTATTATAGTAGTTATATTCTTGTATATAGGAGCAGTATTATAGTAGTTATATTCTTGTACATAGGAGCAATATTATAGTAGTTATATTCTTGTACATAGGAGCAGTATTATAGTAGTTATATTCTTGTACATAGGGCAGTATTATAGTAGTTATATTCTTGTACATAGGGGCAGTATTATAGTAGTTATATTCTTGTACATAGGAGCAGTATTATAGTAGTTATATTCTTGTATATAGGAGCAGTATTATAGTAGTTATATTCTTGTACATAGGAGCAGTATTATAGTAGTTATATTCTTGTACATAGGAGCAGTATTATAGTAGTTATATTCTGGTACATGGGAGCAGTATTATAGTAGTTATATTCTTGTACATAGGGGTAGTATTATAGTAGTTATTTCTTGTATATAGGAGCAGTATTATAGCAGTTATATTCTTGTATATAGGAACAGAATTATAGTAGTTATATTCTTGTACATAGGGCAGTATTATAGTAGTTGTATTCTTGTACATAGGGGGCAGTATTATAGTAGTTATATTCTTGTACATAGGAGCAGTATTATAGTAGTTATATTCTTGTATATAGGAGCAGTACTATAGTGGTTATGTTCTTGTATATAGGAGCGGTATTATAGTAGTTATATTCTTGTACATAAGAGCAGTATTATAGTAGTTATATTCTTGTATATAGGGGCAGTATTATAGTAGTTATATTCTTGTACATAAGAGCAGTATTATAGTAGTTATATTCTTGTATATAGGGGCAGTATTATCTACTATATAATTGTCTAAGGCGTCTGTCTGTCACAGAAATCGCGCGCGAGACATAGGTCGCTAATTGGTGCCTGCCATAGGCGGGCGCCAATGAGCGCAGACTATGCAAATAGGAGCGAGAATTCAAAGTTTGAATTCCGCACCAATTTGCAGCAAGGCTACTGCGGCGTGTGAGCGCCGCTGTAGCTGGGATACACTTTTTCCTCACAGCCCCCCGTTCCTCCTTCCAGTGCTCCCTGCACCCCCCCCCCCCCGCTACTTCTGCCCCCCTCCGCTGCTCCTGCTCCTCCTCCCCTCCCCGCAGCCCCCCCGCTCCTCCAGCCCCCCGCTCTTTCTACCCCCCTCCTCTCCTCTTTCCCCGTCTGCTGCTCCTGCCCCTCCTCCGCTCCCCGCGGCCCCCCTCGCTCTGCCCCTCCGCTTTCTGCGCTCCCCCCCAATATTTCCCCCGCTCCTCCACGGTGATTATAAATATTTAAAAAACCCTCAGTGAGGATACTTACCCTCCGCCGGCTCTCTCCACCTCTGTCTTCTAGCTTCTATAGGGCTTGAGGACCTGTCGTTGCCTAGGAAATTGATCAGCTGATCAGTTTCCCAGGCAACGACAGGTCCTGTCCTGGGAGCTACAAGACAGGTGGAGCGCGCCGGCGGAGGGTAAGTATCCTCACTGAGGTTTTTTTTTAATTATTATTATTAGAGCCCCACCGGCTCTATCCTGCCCCCTCACCACCATCCTGCCCAGCCGGCTCCATCCTGCCCTCCCACCACCATCCTGCCCCGCCGGCTCCATCCTGCACCCCCACCACCATCCTGTTCCCCCCGCCACCTTCCTGCCCCGCCGGCTCCATCCTGCCCCGCCGGCTCCATCCTGCCCCGCCGGCTCCATCCTGCCCCCCCACCTACATCCTGCCCCGCCGGCTCCATCCTGCCCCCCCCGATCCTGCTCCTCCCGCTTCATCCTGCCCGACGGCTCCTTCCTGCCCCCCCTTGCCTCCATCCTGCCCCGACGGCTCCATCCTGCCCCCTCGCCACCATCATGCCCCACTCTCCCCCATCCTGCCCCCCCCATCCTGCTCCTCCGGCTCTATCCTGCCCCACCGGCTCCATCCTGCCCCGCCGGCTCCATGCTGCCCCCCCACCACCATCCTGCCCCGCCGGCTCCATGCTGCCCCCCCACCACCATCCTGCCCCACCTGCTCCATCCTGCATCCCCGCATCCATCTTGGCCCGCTCGCTCCATCCTCCTGCCCCGCTCGCCACCATCCTGCCCCACCCGCTCCATCCTGCCCCCCCGCCACCATCCTGCCCCACTCGTCACTATCCCCCCCCCCCATCCTGCTCCTCCGGTTCCATCCTGCCCCGACGGCCTCATCCTGCCTCCCCCCGCCACCGTCCTGCCCCGCTTGTTCCCTCCTGCCCCCCCGCCACCATCCTGCCCCACCTGATCCATCCTGCATCCCCACATCCATCTTGCCCCGCTCACTCCATCCTGTCCCGCTCGCTCCATATTGCCCCGCTTGCTCCATCCTGCCCCGCTTGTTCCATCCTGCCCCGCTCGCTCCATCCTGCCCTCCCGCCACCATCCTGCCCCACTCCCCCCCATCCTGCCCCCCCAATCCTACTCCTCTGGCTCCATCCTGCCCCTCTGGCTCCATCCTGCCCTGCTAGTGCCATCCTGCACCCCCACCACCATCCTGGCCCGCCGGCTCCATCCTGCCCGCTGGCTCCATCCTGCCCCCCCTGCCACCATCCTCCTCACCTGCTCCATCCTGCATCCCCGCATCCATCCTGCCCCGCTTGCTCCATCCTGCCCCGCTGGCTCCATCCTGCCCCGCTAACTCCATCCTGCCCCGCTCGCCACCATCCTGCCCCACTCGCTCCATCCTGCCCACCCCGCCACCATCCTGCCCCCCCGCCACCATCCTTCCCCCCCATCATGCTCCCCCGGCTTCTTCCTGCCCCTCCGGCTCTATTCTGCCCCGCCTGCTCCATCCTGCCCTCCCCACCATCCTGCCCCCCCCGCCAGCATCCTGCTCCGCTCGCTCCATCCTGCCCCGCTCGCTCCATCCTGCCCTGCTCGCTCCATCCTGCCCCCGCTGTTCTTGCTCCCCCGCCTCCATCCTGCCCCCGCCTCCATCCTGCCCCACTCGCTCCATCCTGCTTCTCCAGCTCCATCCTGCTCCTTGGGCTCCATCCTGCCCCGCTCGTTGCATCCTGCTCACTCCATCCTGCCCCCGCCACCATCCTGCCCCGCCCCCTCGCCACCATACTGCTCCTCCGACTCCATCCTGCCCCGCTCGCTCCATCCTGCCCGCCACTGTTCTTGCTCCCCTGGCTCCATCCTGCCCCCTGCCTTCTTCCTGCCCCACTTGCTCCATCCTGCCCCCAGGCTCCATCCTGGCCCCCTGGCTCCATCCTTCCCCCTCCGGCTCCCTCCTGTCCCCCTGACACATTCCTGCCCCCCCTCCCCCCCTCAGCTGATCAGTTTCCCAGGCAACGACAGGTCCTAAAGGCCTGTAGGATCTAGAAGACGGAGGTGGAGCGAGCCGGCGGACAGGTGAGTATCCTCACTGAGGATTTTTTTATTTTTACTTTTGTTGTGGAGGATCGGGGGCCAGGAGGAGCGGGGGGCTGCGGGGAGCGGAGTATCACCATATACCATAGTGCTGCTATACATGTACTATAATGTACCGCCATGTACCATAGCGCTGCTATACATGTACTGTAATGTACGGCCATATACTATAGTGCTGCTATACATGTACTGTAATGTACCACCATATACCATAGCGCTGCTATACATGTACTGTAATGTACCACCATATACCATAGCGCTGCTATACATGTACTGTAATGTACCGCCCTATACCATAGCGCTGCTATATATGTACTATAATGTACCGCCATATACTATAGTGCTGCTATACATATACTGTCAAGTACCGCATATACCATAGCGCTGCTATACATGTACTGTAATGTACCGCCATATACTATAGTGCTGCTATATATATATATATATATATGTAGTTAAGTCATGTTGACTGAACAAGTTCTGTCAGTCACAGTATGTCAACTACATACATATTCTAGAGTACCCGATGCGTTAGAATCGGGCCACCATTTAGTAGTAGTTATATTCTTGTACATAGGAGCAGTATTATAGTAGTTATATTCTTGTACATAGGGGCAGTATTATAGTAGTTATATTCCTGTACATAGGGTCAGTATTATAGTAGTTATATTCTTGTACATAGGAGCAGTATTATAGTAGTTATATTCTTGTATATAAGAGCAGTATTATAGTAGTTATATTCTTGTACATAGAGCAGTATTATAGTATTTATATTCTTGTATATAGGAGCAGTATTATAGTAGTTATATTCCTGTACATAGAGGCAGTATTATAGTAGTTATATTCTTGTACATAGGAGCAGTATTATAGTAGTTATATTCCTGTATATAGGGACAGTATTATAGTATTTATATTCTTGTATATAGGAGCAGTATTATAGTAGTTATGGTCTTGTACATAGGGGCAGTATTATAGTAGTTATATTCTTGTATATAGGGGCAGTATTATAGTAGTTATATGCTTGTATATAGGAGCAGTATTATAGTAGTTATATTCTTGTACATAGGGGCAGTATTATAGTAGTTATATTCTTGTACATAGGAGCAGTATTATAGTAGTTATATTCTTGTATATAGGAGCAGTATTATAGTAGTTATATTCTTGTACAGAGGAGCAGTATTATAGTAGTTATATTCTTGTACATAGGAGCAGTATTATAGTAAATAATAAAGCAAAGAAGCCAGCGCTGCCTGTGGTTAGCACGCAATACAAAAAGTGCATATGCACATATTAATTTCTAACTGTATTTTAAACTGGGACATTTAGCAAACAATTGATCAATTCTTTGAGCTACCCCGCCATGTCATGGCATTCTCAGATGGGGCAGTCCTACTCTACATTTTTTATATATGCTGTGCCATTACGGCCTCCTGGATGGGGGTGCTGGAGAAAAGAATTGACAATACATGCAGCACACTACAAGATCAAGATATCATCAAAAAAATCAATTTATTAAGGTACATGACACGCAGGTTAAAAACAATTAAAACACATTTACAACCAAAAGCTGCCCATATTGGGAGGGGCCCCTACTTGCACAGAATGCCTATGGCAAGTTCACACATCATAATCATGAAGGTAGATTGGCAGAGAGAATGTAGTAGGCAATACAAGTATGCAGAAAGTCAATATACTGGTAAATCTATCAGTTTGGGTGAGATACGACCTATTGCCATTATATTGCAGTGTGGTCTTACCCCTTTGCCATAGGCAGGAGCTTTATGTTCCCACACATATGAGTGGTTACTGTATTTGATATTATGCTGGAGAGATTATGTCTTTTGGGTATAGCCTCCTTTTCACTGGAGCTATTTTAACTCCTTGTGGTTTGCACTTGATTTACCAGTATATTGACTGTGTGCATACTTGTATTGCCTAACTATTACATTCTCTCTGCCAATCTGCCTTCATGATTATGTTGTGTGAACATGCCATAGGCATTCTGTGCAAGTAGGGGCCCCTCCCAATTTGGGCAGCTTGTGGTTGTAAATGTTTTTTAATTGTTTTTAACGTGTGTGGCATCTACCTTAATAAATTGATTTTATGATTATATCTTGATCTTGTGCTGTTCTGCACGTATTGTCAATTCTTTTCTGCTGTTGCTATATTCTTGAACATAGGAGCAGTATTATAGTGGTTATATTTTTGTACATAGGGGCAGTATTATAGTAGTTATATTCTTGTACATAGGGGCAGTATTATAGCAGTTATATTCTTGTACATAGGAGCAGTATTATAGCAGTTATATTCTTGTATGTAGGGGCAGTATTATAGTAGTTATATTCTTGTATATAGGGGCAGTATTATAGTAGTTACATTCTTGTATATAGGGGCAGTATTATAGTAGTTATGTTCTTGTACATAGGGGCAGTATTATAGTAGTTATATTCTTGTACATAGGGGCAGTATTATAGCAGTTATATTCTTGTACATAGGAGCAGTATTATAGCAGTTATATTCTTGTATGTAGGGGCAGTATTATAGTAGTTACATTCTTGTATATAGGAGCAGTATTATAGTAGTTATATTCTTGTATATAGGAGCAGTATTATAGTAGTTATATTCTTGTACATAGGAGCAGTATTATAGTAGTTATATTCTTGTACATAGGGGCAGTATTATAGTAGTTATATTCTTGTACATAGGAGCAGTATTATAGCAGTTATATTCTTGTATATAGGGGCAGTATTATAGTGGTTATATTCTTGAACATAGGAACAGTATTATAGCAGTTATATTCTTGTACATAGGGGCAGTATTATAGTAGTTATATTCTTGTACATAGAGTCAGTATTATAGTAGTTATATTGTTGTATATAGGAGCAGTATTATAGTAGTTATATTCTTGTATACAGGGGCAGTATTATAGTAGTTATATTCTTGTACATAGGAGCAGTATTATAGTAGTTATATTCTTGTATATAGGAGCAGTATTATAGTAGTTATATTCTTGTACATAGGGGCAGTATTATAGTAGTTATATTCTTGTATATAGGGCCAGTATTATAGTAGTTATATTCTTGTACATAGGAGCAGTATTATAGTAGTTATATTCTTGTATATAGGGGCAGTATTATAGTAGTTATATTCTTGTACATAGGGGCAGTATTATAGTAGTTATATTCTTGTATATAGGAGCAGTATTATAGTAGTTATATTCTTGGTTCCAGGTTCACTAGTATTTATTTTTTTTCATTTTAGTCAAAATTGATGTGTTTTACCTATTTCAGATAACCTTTGCCCTTTTGGGCTGTTTATCCGGTTGCTGTTTTCCAGCCAAACACTTTCAGGGAAAAACTTCCGTCAAACAAAATGTTTTCTCGTCGCTTCTTTCTAGAGATCATAGGAAACAAGTAAATATTTGGGACTCATTTAGGCCATCCGGAGTAACCGATTGTAAATGGTGAATCCACCTGCATTCCCTCTGCAGGATTAACCTGTCCCAATCTCCCCCTCTGATTGGTGGGGGTACAACTTCAATGGCTTGGAAAGAGAGACTGTCCGGGTGGTTGTCATGTTCCTCCCTCAGATGTCTGGCTATCGGGGTGTGTCTACCACTTACATCCCCTATGTGCTCACCAATTCTCTTGCAGAATTCACGCTTAGTTTTGCCTGTATACTCCATGCCACATATGCAGCTGCAGAGATAGATGACTCCTGATGTCTTGCAGTAAGCAAAGTGTCGGGTGGTAAACGTCTTCCCCGTGTTTCTACTAAGGAAAGTTACGCCTCTCTGGATGTATTTACAGGTTGCACACTTGCCACATCTGAAAGTTCCTGTTGCTCTTCTATCAAGCCATGTGTTCCTTTGGCCTTCGGTGGGTTGTATGTGCTATGGATAAGTTGGTCCCTTAGATTCCGGCCACGTCTGAAGGTAATGGATGGGTGGGGTGGAATTAAGTCCTCAGATCCGGATCGGCTTTAAGAATCCTCCAATGCTTGTTTAGTATATCTCTAACCTCTCTGGCCCGATTGTCGAAATTTCCGATGATTCGATGTCGGAGCTTGTCCTTGTTTTTGGTTTCAATAGGTCGTCTCTTACTTTTCCCTCTGCTTGTTTGTATGCTTTCTTCAAAACATGTTGGTGGGCACCCTCTCTCATAGAATCTACGCTGGAAGTCTCCAGCTTATTAGTAGAAAGTGTGTTCCATTGTGCAGTTTCTTCTTATTCTCAAATACTGGCCCTTTGGAATACCTTGTTTAAGGTTTGCAGGGTGGTGGCTGCTCCAATGGAGGAGGTCATTGCTCGCTGTGGGTTTGCGGTATGTTCTGGTTATTAACCGGCCTTCTCTGTTCTTTCCTATGGTCACATCTAAGAAATTAAGCTCTTTTTATTGGAATTCTGAAGTTAAGCGAAGTCCTATTTGGTTGTTATTTAAGGCAGCTTTCACATTGTGTTTTAGTTAAATCCGATGCTGTCCGATGAAAATCGGACAGCATTGGATCCGAATCAGCCGCCATGTTATCCAATGGGGATCAGAT
>JARQOC010000001.1:611568685-611593077 GCA_033576535.1 Allobates femoralis
ACAAGAATATAACTACTATAATACTGCCCCTATGTACAAGAATATAACTACTATAATACTGCTCCTATATACAAGAATATAACTACTATAATACTGCTCCTATGTACAAGAATATAACTACTATAATACTGCCCCTATGTACAAGAATATAACTACTATAATACTGGTCCTATGTACAAGAATATAACTACCATAATACTGCTCTATGTACAAGAATATAACTACTATAATACTGCTCCTATATACAAGAATATAACTACTATAATACTGCTCCTATGTACAAGAATATAACTACTATAATACTGCTCCTATATACAAGAATATAACTACTATACTACTGCTCCTATGTACAAGAATATAACTACTATAATACTGCCCCTATGTACAAGACTATAACTACTATAATACTGCTCTATGTACAATAATATAACTACTATAATACTGCTCCTATATACAAGAATATAACTACTATAATACTGCCCCTATATACAAGAATATAACTACTATAATACTGCCCCTATATACAAGAATATAACTACCGTATATACTCGCGTATAAGTCGAGTTTTTCAGCCCAAAAATTGGGCTGAAAAGTCCCCCCCTCGGCTTATACGCGAGTCACTGTATACTGTATACACTGTATACAGTGTATACAGTATACAGGCCCGCCTTCATCAGTATACAGGCCCCCCCTTGCAGCACAAACCTGTAAAGGAAGAGATTAGTATACTTATCACTGTCCCGCAGCCGCTGTCCCGCCGCCGTCATCACGCTCCTCCGTCTTCATCCGGCTTCTTCCGGCTTCCTCCGGTCGGCGCAGGCAATGACGTCATTGTCTGCGCGACCAAGGAGGAAACCGGAAGAAGACGGAGGAGCGCGATGGCGGCGGCGGGACAGCAGCTGCGGGACAGTGATAAGTATACTAATCTCTTCCTTTACAGGATTGTGCACAAGGCGGGGGGGCCTGTATACTGATAGGGGGGCTGTATACTACCACTGGGGCTGTATATACCTCTGGGGCTGCTGTATACTACCACTGGGGCTGCTGTATACTACCACTGGGGCTGTATATACCACTAGGGCTGCTGTATACTACCACTGGGGCTGTATATACCACTGGGGCTGCTGTATACTACCACTGGGGCTGTATATACCTCTGGGGCTGCTGTATACTACCACTGGGGCTGTATATACCACTGGGGCTGCTGTATACTACCACTGGGGCTGCTGTATACTACCACTGGGGCTGCTATATACTACCACTGGGGCTGCTGTATAGTACCACTGGGGCTGCTGTATACTACCACTGGGGCTGCTGTATACTACCACTGGGGCTGTATATACCTCTGGGACTGCTGTATACTACCACTGGGGCTGTATATACCTCTGGGGCTGCTATATACTACCACTGGGGCTGTATATACCACTGGGGCTGCTGTATACTACCACTGGGGCTGCTGTATACTACCACTGGGGCTGCTGTATACTACCACTGGGGCTGTATATAGTGCTGGGGCTGCTGTATACACCTCTGGGGCTGCTGTATACTACCACTGGGTCTGCTGTATATACCTCTGGGGCTGCTGTATACTAACTACTGGGGCTGCTGCTGTATATACCACTGGGTCTGCTGCTGTATACTACCACTGGGGCTGCTGTATATACCTCTGGGGCTGCTGTATACCACACTGCTGGGGGCTGTATACCTGTGCTGGGGTCCACCCTCGGCTTATACACGAGTCAATAGGTTTTCCCGGGTTTTGGGGGCAAAATTAGGGGGGTCGGCTTATACACGGGTCGGCTTATACACGAGTATATACGGTACTATAATACTGCTCCTATGTACAAGAATATAACTACTATAATACTGCTCCTATGTAGAAGAATATAACTACTATAATATTGCTCCTATATACAAGAATGTAACTACTATAATACTGCTCCTATGTACAAGAATATAACTACTATAATACTGCTCCTATATACAACAATATAACTACTATAATACTGCTCCTATATACAAGAATATAACTACTATAATACTGCCCCTATATACAAGAATATAACTACTATAATACTGCTCCTATATACAAGAATATAACTACTATAATACTGCCCCTATGTACAAGAATATAACTACTATAATACTGCCCCTATATACAAGAATATAACTACTATAATACTGCTCCTATATACAAGAATATAACTACTATAATACTATACTGCTCCTATGTAAAAGAATATAACTACTATAACACTGCCTCTATGTAAAAGAATATAACTACTATAACACTGCCTCTATGTAAAAGAATATAGCATCGAGAGGAAATAATTGACAATACATGCAGCACACCACAATATCAAGATAGAATCATAAAATCAATTTATTAAGGTAGATGCCACACACGTTTAAAACAATTAAAAAACATTTACAACCACAAGCTGCCCAAATTGGGAGGGGCCCCTACTTGCACAGAATGCCTATGGCATGTTCACACAACATAATCATGAAGGCAGATTGGCAGAGAATGTAATAGTTAGGCAATACAAGTATGCAGAAAGTCAATATACTGGTAAATCAAGTGCAAACTACATGAGGAGTTAATATAGCTCCAGTGAAAAGGAGGCTATGCCCAAAAGACATAATCTCTCAACCATAATATCAAATAACCACTCATATGTGTGGGAACATAAAGCTCCTGCTTATGACAAAGGTGTAAGACCACACTGCAATATAGTGGCAACAGGTCATATCTCGCCCAAACTGATAGATTTACCAGTATATTGACTTTGTGCATACTTATATTGCCTACTACATTCTCTCTGCCAATCTACCTTCATGATTATGATGTGTGAACATGCTATAGGCATTCTGTGCAAGTAGGGGCCCCTCCCAATTTGGGCAGCTTTTGGTTGTAAATGTTTTTTAATTGTTTTTAACCTGCGTGTCATGTACCTTAATAAATTGATTTTTTGATGATATCTTGATCTTGTAGTGTGCTGCATGTATTGTCAATTCTTTTCTCCAGCACCCCTATCCAGGAGGCCGTAATGGCACAGCATATATAAAAAATGTAGAGTAGGACTGCCCCATCTGAGAATGCCATGACATGGCGGGGTAGCTCAAAGAATTGATCAATTCTTTGCTAAATGTCCCAGTTTAAAATACAGTTAGAAATTAATATGTGCATATGCACTTTTTGTATTGCGTGCTAACCATAGGCAGCGCTGGTTTCTTTGCTTTATTATTTACTATAATACTGCTCCTATGTACAAGAATATAACTACTATAATACTGCTCCTATGTACAAGAATATAACTACTATAATACTGCTCCTATGTACTAGAATATAACTACTATAATACTGCTCCTATGTACAAGAATATAACTACTATAATACTGCTCATATGTACAAGAATTTAACTACTATAATACTGCTCCTATGTACAAGAATATAACTACTATAATACTGCTCCTATATACAAGAATATAACTACTATAATACTGCTCCCTATAGTCAAGAATATAACTACTCTGATACTGCTCCTATATACAGGAATATAACTACTATAATACTGCCCCCTATGTACAAGAATATAACTACTATAATACTGCCCCCTATGTACAAGAATATAACTACTATAATACTGCTCCTATGTACAAGAATATAACTACTATAATACTGCTCCTATGTACAAGAATATAACTACTACTAAATGGTGGCCCGATTCTAACGCATCGGGTACTCTAGAATATGTATGTAGTTGACATACTGTGACTGACAGAACTTGTTCAGTCAACATGACTTAACTACATATATATGTATCTATATATATATAGCAGCACTATAGTATATGGCGGTACATTACAGTACATGTATAGCAGCGCTATGGTATATGGCGGTACTTGACAGTATATGTATAGCAGCACTATAGTATATGGCGGTACATTATAGTACATGTATAGCAGCGCTATGGTGTAGGGCGGTACATTACAGTACATGTATATCAGCGCTATGGTATATGGTGGTACATTACAGTACATGTATAGCAGCACTATAGTATATGGCCGTACATTACAGTACATGTATAGCAGCGCTATTGTATATGGCGGTACATTATAGTACATGTATAGCAGCACTATGGTATATGGTGATACTCCGCTCCCCGCAGCCCCCCGCTCCTCCTGGCCCCCGATCCTCCACAACAAAAGTAAAAATAAAAAAATCCTCAGTGAGGATACTCACCTGTCCGCCGGCTCGCTCCACCTCCGTCTTCTAGGTCCTACAGGCCTGCTCCTATGTACAAGAATATAACTACTATAATACTGCCCCTATGTACAAGAATATAATTACTATAATACTGCTCCTATATACAAGAATATAACTACTATAATACTGCCCCCTATATACAAGAATATAACTACTATAATACTGCTGATATGTACAAGAATATAACTACTATAATACTGGCCCCTATGTACAAGAATATAACTACTATAATACTGCCCCTATATACAAGAATATAACTACTATAATACTTCTCCTATATACAAGAATATAACTACTATAATACTGCTCCTATGTACAAGAATATAACTACTGTAATACTGCTCCTATATACAAGAATATAACTACTATATTACTGCTCCTATGTACAAGAATATAACTACTGTAATACTGCTCCTATATACAAGAATATAACTACTATAATACTGCTCCTATATACAAGAATATAACTACTATAATACTGCTCCTATGTACAGGAATATAACTACTATAATACTGCCCCTATGTACAAGAATATAATTACTATAATACTGCTCCTATGTACAAGAATTTAGCTACTATAATACTGCCCCTATGTACAAGAATATAACTACTATAATACTGGTCCTATGTACAAGAATATAACTACTATAATAATGCCCCTATGTACAAGAATATAACTACTATAATACTGCTCCTATGTACAAGAATATAACTACTATAATACTGCACCTAAGTACAAGAATATAACTACTATAATACTGCCCCTATGTACAAGAATATAACTACTATAATACTGCTCCTATGTACAAGAATATAACTACTATAATACTGCACCTAAGTACAAGAATATAACTACTATAATACTGCCCTATATACAAGAATATAACTACTATAATACTGCTCCTATGTACAAGAATATAACTACTATAATACTGCACCTAAGTACAAGAATATAACTACTGTAATACTGCTCCTATGTACAAGAATATAACTACTATAATACTGCTCCTATGTACAAGAATATAACTACTATAATACTGCTCCTATATACAAGAATATAACTACTATAATACTGCTCCTATGTACAAGAATATAACTACTATAATACTGCTCCTATATACAAGAATATAACTACTATAATACTGCCCCTATGTACAAGAATATAACTACTATAATACTGTCCCTATATACAAGAATATAACGACTATAATACTGCCCCTATATACAAGAATATAACTACTATAATACTGCCCCTATGTACAAGAATATAACTACTATAATACTGTCCCTATATACAAGAATATAACTACTATAATACTGCTCCTATATACAAGAATATAACTACTAGAATACTGCTCCTATATACAAGAATATAACTACTATAATACTGCTCCCATATATTGGAATGCTAAGTGTGATACATTTCTGATATATTGTGATTTTCACCATTTTCATATATAGAACCACATATTTCTCAGGATTCAGTAGAAGGTTTTGTTTCCCGTTTCTTCTATTTCCATATTTATTTTTGCAGCTCAGGTTTAATTTGCTCCTAAATATGTATTATTTGTCAGTGGGTTGTGATTCCTCACACATGGGCTGATGCAGACTGAGATGCGGCAGGTGAGCAGCGCGGCGCTTGCTTCAGTCTGGAGGTCGCCTTCAGGAGGAATTAATTGCTGACGGCTTTCTCATTATATACATACATAGATTTATAATGTGCACTGAGGCGGCTACTTCAAGGTCCATCGGGACGGGATCCTATGTACAATATGATTTCTACTGATTTTCACCCACTATGAACTATTCCTGAGATATGGAGGACTGGGACCCTTCCATCACGTTGGTCTGAAGAGAAGCCTTCAGGAATGTTTTCATTAATTCATGTATCTACTCCACCATTGACATTCGCCAGTACTATTGGGATACTGATGGAGATTGAGAAATAAAAAGGGTAAAGCAGTCCTATGGTGCTACAGCAAAATGCAGAGATGCCCCGTGTGGCACTGGCCCGATAACCGCAACAAGGTGTTCCCATCTTATTGGGTCCTACCCTTGTGCCTCAACTTGTGGTATGCTACTACATGTATGGGTTATATGCCTTTGGGTGCAACTAAAAACCTAAATGGGAAGGTATGTCTCTGGACCTGGCTACAATCTTGCTAGCACCTTCACACGTAAGTGTCACCAGTTCTTTGATATTTAGTGTTACTGTGTTTCTGACTGAGCACACTTCCCCCACCTTGTAGCCTCACTAGGTCATCCATCTAACTGTGGCCAGGTCCAGAGACATACTTTCCCATTCAGGTATTTAATTGCACGCAGAGACATATAACCCATACATGTAGTAGCAGACTGCAAGTTGAGGCACAAGGTTAGGACCCGATTAAATGAGAACACCTTGACGTGGTTATCGGGCTCTTATGCAGTGGCCAGTGCTTAAGATACATTTCTCAATTTTGTTTGTAATCCTAAGACGTTTTTGCTATGTCTTTTGCCATATACACATTGCCTTAGCTGTACACATGCCCTGCTATTCATTTGATAGCCATTATGCTAATCCACATTTTTTTTTAGTGTTTAGTGTGCATTCAGGCAATGTAGGTCCAAGTTGTAAATCTTTAGTCTGGAGTTAGTGCTATTCTAGCTTATGCAGGTACAACTAGGGACTGTGTGGTCCATATTGGATATTACATATAAGGGGGACCCGGAGACATCAGCAGCTTTTGGCCTGTTCTCAAGCTTCCGGGGTCTTCTTATTTGGATGCATTTTGTTATTAAGTGTCACGGCAGACAGTGTTGTTTGCTGAAGTGAAAACAGACGAATAGATGAACTGTGGATACTACAGCCGAGGAAAACAACCTAAAGAAACCTAAAGAAAGGGAAAATCCTTTCTGCATTTGTAGCACAGATCTGTGTGCTATTTTCCACTAACCTGCATGTAGGATTAGGCAGCAGGGAGAATACTAATAGTATGCAACTATCAATACCTAACTGTTCTGCAAATCCTGCACGTATCATCACTATTATTAGACTGTGCAGAGGCAACCAAATAGGTCATCTGTGAGCCCAACAACTAGAGCAATAGCCACATGGCCAGAATAACAAACACTCCGACTACGGATAAGTGGCGCCCCTGCGGTCTGGGTGCCACAACTGGTATTATCCCTACATCGACTATCATGCCATGTCTGAGGGGAATTGGAATTCTTATGCTAAGAACCCCATGCATTCACACACCTTCCAAAACCTAACTAGAAGGATGAGCACTGAGAGGCCAGACTGTGGCTGTGATTCATCATTTCTAGTTGGGAGGAGGAGTCATCTGATTGTAGAGCAGACAGGGAGAGAGGAGAATGGAGTTCAGTCTGGGAAAGGGAGCGACTAGGGACTCTCCCCAGAATACCATGCTGTAGCAGTGATCCAGATCCCTGGGCTGCTCAGGCATTTCAGATCCTGAGGGCAGAAGCTGGAGACTGGTGGATTACAAATCCACTGGTCACTTGCGCGGACCCCAGAAGTATAATAATCCAGAAAGCCAAAGAGCTGAAACTGTTACAGGGCTCGCATCATCTGCTTGGCTGGAGAAGATACACAAAGAGGGTGAGAGAAGAGCAGAGGGAGTACAAGATCATTCACAGACACCTGAACTCCATAACATATAGAAGACAGCAGGAAGGCAAATCCTTTCCCCTAGCAGAGCGGGTTCCAGCTCCTCTCAGACTGGCTGAACTGCATGCCTGGTTGTGCACATTTCCTGTCTGTACTGAACAAGCAATAGTAAATGTAAAGAACTCAAAGACTGTCTGCTGTGCCTTGCTTTCTTCTGCCATCTTGCATCATTCCTCTGAACTACAACCACTATCATCTAATTCAACTCTCAGGGGTCTGCCTTGTGCTGGAGGGGGTTATACCATCTCACTGCCAAATATCTATCCCTTGAGAACTCTACATGCAGCGCCAGCCACCTAGAGGCTTGATACCTTCAGCTGGCATCACAAACATTCTTTATTTTTCAATTCCTATGTTTTTTTCCCCATTTTTCCTTTTTCCTCTTTTTTATGGTCCTCCACGGATACAGCACTGGGTCCAGCTATCGTGATCCAGACTGACCTGCCCAGCTGCTGAGTACCCCAGCCCCTAGAGCACCACAGATAGACATTCACACTCTGATCGCAAAGAGATGACTCTGGTGACCCTGCCCTATAATGATCCCTTTCCTTCTGCTTTCAAACATGCAACAAATACACATGGTATCTTAAAGAAGCCATCCTTAGACCCCACTTCTACATCCAGCTACCGCCCCATATCCCTTCTCCCGTTCGCTTCCAAACTTCTTGAAAACATGTCGACACTCTACTCTCATCCCACCTCTCATCCAACTCTCTCTTTGACAGCCTTCAATCTGGCTTCCGCCCCCACCACTCCACCGAATCTGCCCTGTGGCCATACTGTGGCCAAATATGCAGACTGTTTACTTACAGAAGCTATAGTCTGATACTTCTGAAACTGATTTGCCATAAAATGAAGAAATCTTGATAATAATGTGTTTTTTTTATTTCAGATATTATAACTTACGGTTGGTCTTTTCCATTTGATGTTTTGCATATCTTTCTGTGATGCTAATAATTTTTCTCCTATGGAGTAGACATTGGTCGGGAAGTATTCATCCTCAAATAGCTGATTTCGGCTGATGCACTGGTCCCGGATGCTGTTAAAATCTTGTCCGTGTAACTTTCTGGGATTCTCCAGTGTTCCAGTTTTTCTCTGATGCCCGTCTGCCACATGATACACCCCAGGGTGCGGCATTACGGCTCGAATCTATTTAAAAAAAACAAAAAAAACAGATATTGTGACATTAACTGCGGTGTAAAACAATGCTGTCAAATCAAAGAATTCAATGCAAGAGCAGAAATTTGGATCACATAGGCTAAACAAAAATATCCAGTGAAACAATTAGAAATTGCAACCATTTTTCTACAACGTACAGTGTTGGACAAAAGTATTGACACCCCTGCAATTCTGTCAGATAATACTCAGTTTCTTCCTGACAATGATTGCAATCACAAATTCTTTGGTATTATTATCTTCATTTAATTTGTCTTCAATGAAAAAACACAAAAAGAATTGTCCTAAAGCCAAATTGGATATAATTCCGCACCAAACATAAATAGGGGGTGGACAAAAGTTATGGAACTGTTAGAAAAATCATGTGATGCTTTTCTAATTTGTGTAATTAACAGCACCTGTAACTTACCTGTGGCACCTAACAAGTGTTGGCAATAACTAAATCACACTTGCAGCCAGTTGACATGGATTAAAGTTGACTCAACCTCTGTCCTGTGTCCTTGTGTGTACCACATTGAGCATGGAGAAAAGAAAGAAGACCAAAGAACTGTCTGAGGACTTGAGAAACTAAATTGTGAGGAAGCATGAGCAATCTCAAGGCTACAAGTCCATCTCCAAAGACCTGAATGTTCCTGTGTCTACCATGCGCAGTGTCATCAAGAAGTTTAAAGCCCATGGCACTGTAGCTAACCTCCCTAGATGTGGACGGAAAAGAAAAATTGACAAGAGATTTCAACGCAAGATTGTGCGGATGGTGGATAAAGAACCTCGACTAACATCCAAACAAGTTCAAGCTGCCCTGCAGTCCGAGGGCACAACAGTGTCAACCCGTACTATCCGTCGGCGTCTGAATGAAAAGGGACTGTGTTGGTGGATACCCAGGAAGACCCCACTTCTTACCCCGAAACATAAAAAAGCCAGGCTGGAGTTTGCCAAAACTTACCTGAGAAAGCCTAAAACGTTTTGGAAGAATGTTCTCTCTTTTTGGGAAAAGGCATCAACATAGAGTTTACAGGAGAAAAAAAAGAGGCATTCAAAGAAAAGAACATGGTCCCTACAGTCAAACATGGTGGAGGTTCCCTGATGTTTTGGGGTTGCTTTGCTGCCTCTGGCACTGGACTGCTTGACCGTATGCATGGCTTTATGAAGTCTGAAGACTACCAACACATTGTGCAGCATAATGTAGGGCCCAGTGTGAGAAAGCTGGGTCTCCCTCAGAGGTCATGGGTCTTCCAACAGGACAATGACCCAAAACACTCTTCAAAAAGCACTAGAAAATGGTTTGAGAGAAAGCACTGGAGACTTCTAAGGTGGCCAGCAATGAGTCCAGACCTGAATCCTATAGAACACCTGTGGAGAGATCTAAAAATGGCAGTTTGGAGAAGGCACCCTTCAAATATCAGGGACCTGGAGCAGTTTGCCAAAGAAGAATGGTCTAAAATTCCAGCAGAACATTGTAAGAAACTCATTGATGGTTACCGGAAGCGGTTGATCGCAGTTATTTTGGCTAAAGGTTGTGCAACCAAGTATTAGGCTGAGGATGCCAATACTTTTGTCTGGCCCATTTTTGGAGTTTTGTGTGAAATGATCAATGTTTTGCTTTTTGCTTCATTCTCTTTTGTGTTTTTTCATTGAAGACAAATTAAATGAAGATAATACCAAAGAATTTGTGATTGCAATCATTTTCAGGAGGAAACTGAGTATTATCTGACAGAACTGCAGGGGTGTCAATACTTTTGGCCAACACTGTATAATTATAGTTTGAAGTGTCATATGAAAAAGCAATCCTCCAGCATTACACTTTTTGCACACTGGCCATTGTAGTACAAGATGATAGACATTTTTTGCTTTTTGGAGCACCTTTCCTTCCTCCAAGTTTTGCCTCCACTTCTGTATTTGTCCTCAGGAATAGTAAAAACAAAACATAGTCCTAAAAGTTTGCAGAAACTGAAAACCTCATCTCTGCCTTGAAGTACGGTAGTTACGAGCGAGCAGAAGATGTTATGAAGCTTCTTATCATCTGTGCTGTTCTGCATCGCTCGGTGAATGCAAACAACCTGATGAACAGCAGGAGCCACGTTTACCGTCTGTTCCGCTGCCGCCATTTACTCACTTTTATCTCTGCTTTTCATGTTCTGACTTTGCTTTTCTTCATACAAGTGTTATAATTAAGGCAAATAAGGATAATTAGCAAAGAAAATCACAAACGAGGTCAAGAATGGACCAACTCCTACAAGCAAACCCCGTAAAATCCTAATAAGTCATGTTACAAATTACAGTATGTTATACAGTGTTTGTTTCATACTTATTCTTTATTTGGAATGTGGCTTTCAGATGCCATTTCTGTGTCCAGAACCGTGATTTTCACGGATCCGGACACAGAAAGAGCTGGAAGCAGCCTGAGCCTGCAAAGCGCAGACAAGCGGGGCACTTTCACTTTCACAATGTATATACGTACATTGTGGAAGTGAAATAAAACAAAGCAAATATTAAAAATAAAGAATCCTCACCTCTCCGGCGAGTGTCCCGCGATGTGCAGCATCCAGCTCTGATGGCTTATAAACCTGAATCAGCTGACTGGGCGGGGCAACCCGATCAGCTGATTGGTCAAATGACCGCATCAGCTGAGCGGTTTAAAGTGCCCGCCAAAACTAATCAGTGGGCGGACGATTTAAACCGCTCTGATGCGGTCATGTGACCAATCAGCTGATCGGGTTGCCCCACCCAGTCAGCTGTTTCAGGTCTTTAAGCCATCGGAGCTGGATGCCGCACATGGCAGGACACTCACCAGAGAGGTGAGGATTCTTTTTAACACTTGCTTTGCTATATTTCACTTCCGCAATGTATATATACACATTGCATAAGTGAAATAACACGGGAACAAAGCTGTTTTAGTGCAGTTTTAGTAAAATCAGATCCAGGAAACAATCATGTTTTTTCCCGGGTCCGCGCTCCATAGGCCCCCATGTTAATTGCCGCGGACCGCGCTGGATTCGAATCTGTCCGATTTGGTCCACTGTGCCCAAAATCGAAGCAGTCTCTGATTCTGGGTACAGCAAAAAATCGGACACAATCGGATCCGTGATAATTTGGACATAATTGTATGGCCATACAGGACCAATCCATACCCCAGGGATACATGGGGGCTGAATCGGATCAGTGGCTATCCGTTTTACAACGGATATCCACGGATGTTCAAAAATCGCAATGTGAAAGCAGCGTTCTTCTCACCCTCAGGTATTTTCATACTTTGACACCAATTTGGTTCCACGGTGTCATATTGTGCCCATAACTACTCACTGGCCTGAATTCAGCAATTATGTGACAAGTTCCCAATGAATCTCTATGATATCCTTAATGAGGCTAGAATGAGGCCAGAATGAGGCCAGAACAATGCAAGAACGAGGTCAGGATGAGGCCAGCATGAGGTCAAAATGAGACCAGAATGCGGCCAGAATGAGACCAGATCAAAGCCAGAATGAGACCAGAACAAGACCAGAACAAAACCAGAATGAGGCCAGAACAAGACCAGAATGAGACCAGAATGACCCCAGAATGAGTCCAGAACGAGTGACTGGTTCATAATAGTGCGAGGTGCCAGACAAGATGGTGTCCTGTCACTGTTTCTCTTCTATTTATGCAAAGAAGTTATTTTCAGGATGGATGGAGTTGCCGAAAAAGAAGAAGGAATCAAAAATTCTGGCCGAATCATCAACAATCTACATATCTACAAGACACGCAGACAATACAACACTGATAGCAACAAGCGTAGATGGAATGAAGGACTTATTACGGAGAGTCAACATGGAAAGAACATGGGACGGCTATTCAACACCAAGAGGACAAAGATACTGACTACTGCCAGGTACAACCGGGACACATGTGACTACTGCCAGGTACGACCGGACACATGTGACTACTGCCAGGTACGACCGGACACATGTGACTACTGCCAGGTACGACCGGGACACATGTCCTACTGCTGCTAAGAATGACTGGGACACGTTAGATAGATGGCGACGAACTGGAAGTGGTAAAGGACTTCACCCTACTCGGATCAATGATCACTCAAGATGGAGAGGCGACACCGGAAGTCAATAGGAAAAAAGCTTTGGGAAAATCAACAAGAAAGTCACTGGACGAGGTCTTCACATCAAGGAACATTTCACTGGTGATGAAGACACGGCTCGTACATAATCTGGTCTATTCTGTAGTAACATATGGAAGTGACATCTGGATGATAAGGAAATAAGACAGAAGAAGAATCAACACCTTCAAAATGAGGCACTGGAGATGCAATTAAAAATATTTTACGTCTTTCCTAAAGAGATGAGTTTTCAGGTTGCTTCTCAAGGTGTCAATTGATGGAGACAATCAAACATGTTGAGATAGGAAATTCCATAGATTAGGGGAAGCACGGGAGAAATCTTGGAGATGGTTGTGTGAGGAACATATCATGGTGCAGAAAATAAGGTGATCTAGTGAAGACCAGAGATTACATGTTAGGTTTCGAGAGATTAGTTGTAATGAGTATAGCATGTCCTGTTATCACGTCTGGGGGACCTAAGGTCAGAAGGTCTCCACATTTAATTAATTGCAGGTCTTCATTAGAGCTCACTTTACCCTTTTATGGTACCTTTACACGCCGCGACGGCAGGCTGGATACATCCCGCTACAGGCTACAAATGTAGCTTGTAGCGCCAATGTAGCCCGTCGTAGCGGCGTCTGAAGACGTGACGCTACAGCCGGCAACAGATACATCTGTTTCCTAGGTCTGCTCGAAAACTGATGGCTACAACGCCGATGGTAGCGAGCTGTATCGGCGTGTAAAGAGGCAACGGAAGGAAACTCTGGACACCCGGGGCTGTAGCTGCAATGTAGCTAAGGCGTGACCCAGGCTCTGGGATACCGCCCCCCTTCAGCGATCATTGGAGGAAGCTCCTGCATGATGATTGGTAGTCGCTGCACAGGGAGGCATATTTAAGGAGCTGACCAGTCACACTACACAATCGCTCGAGCGTGCTGTATTTCTCAGCCTCCTGCGATGCCTGGCCAATCATGATGACATTGTGCTGTCCTATCATCGTACGGACGGCTCGTAATCCAAGATTGTGGCACGCCTATGTGCTGTCCCTGCTGTGCCAGGTCCGCCCATATTAGCTTATTGTAGCGCTGTGTAAACGTGGTACGCTAAGCTACAGCTGGCTACTTGACACACCCGGCGATGTAGCTAGCTACAGATGTAGCGTGGCGTAGCGCACCATATGGCGGCGTGTAAAGAGGGTGCGTTGAGCGTTTGTAGCCGTTTGAGCGTGCTCGTGCACGTGAAGTAGCGGGATGTATCCAGCCTGCTGTCGCGGCGTGTAAAGGTACCATTACTGATATTCTTTCATTTCTATGCTACAGGGGTTAAGGACCGTTCCACTGCTGGCTGAGAATTTTCTTAGCCTTCATTTCAGCTGTAGCTTGTGACTACCTCCTTCTTCTGCTATATCTATCCACCTTTGGCCTTAATACTTGCTGGATATAGAATTTGTATTCTGCCATGGTGGTTAAGCTTGCTCTTGTGTCGCAGAGGTGCTGTTCGATTTGCAACAGCAAATCTACTTTCTACAAAATCCCCTGGAGTCCTTTTTACACATATTGCCTTGCCTGAGTTTCCCGAGAGTTTCTTTGCTCTCTAGCCCCTTCCTTCATTTTGGGGGAGGGGTGGCATCTAGGTGAGTCTCATTTAGGAGCATATCAAGGCATGAGAACCAGGGACCCCTAGCTTGAGGGACAGTTCAGGTGCACACTGTCCCTACTTCCTAACAGTCATGGGCAGATAGTATACCTGCCCGGTTGCTGTCCTTTGCAACTACTCAAGGCTCAAACAGTTATCTTATAGTCTTGAGGTCAGGGATATTCCTATCTGTGGAGGCCCCTTTAGGGACTGCGCAGTTGGAGTACTAGTCTGTACAGGAACCAGTTGGGTGGAGGTGTGGCTACAGAGAGATCGTGCTTTCCTATCCTACATTAGCATGACATTAGTTCTTGATGTGTGGAAGAGACACATTGTGGACAGTATTGCAGCAAATGTAAGGATTTATTGGAGATGTACATCAGTGTTAGATGGGAAGCCACAGAGAGAGGGACGCTCCAGTAGTTGTTGAATTATGAGGACATGGACTAACATTTTTGTTAACTTGGAGTTGAGGAAAGTAGTGGATTGGATAAATATTTGTGAGTTATTTGCAGCAGGAGGTGGTGAAAGCTTGGACGCGTGGATTGAAGATTGGAGTCAAAAGTTATGGAAAGGCAACAACAGATTGTGAGAAAACTTCAGGGACACTGGAGCTGGTCTTTATTAATGCACTCAGGACCTTTGCTAGTTTCCCTGTGCACCAGTTGCTGCTGTTTGCCCCAGGAGTGACTGTTATATTAAACTAAGGTTGTGAGAAAAGAAAGTGTGAAGTGAGTCTTACAAAACCTACAGGACGAAAACTGCCCACCAAGGAACGTTATATATAGATTGAAGCCTTTGTACAAAATCCTAGCAAATCACAATTGGTAAGCATAAATTATATCCAAAAAAGCTTCAACTGTCAGTCAGGGAACCATTAAAAAGTGAGATCAGTATCAGTTCTCTACGGTATTAGCGTTTCTGTGTTTTTTGCCAGAGAACAGGAATATATTATATAATTTACATGTCAGGGCTGTGAAAAAATGTTTTTTCTACTCTTTAAAAGGGTTTATATAAGAACTAGATGGTGGCCCAATTCTAACGCATCGGGTATTCTAGAATATGTATATAGTTGACACACTGTGACTGACAGAACTTGTTCAGTCAACGTGAATGAACTACATATATATATATAGCAGCGCTATGGTATATGGTGGTACATTACAGCACATGTATAGCAGCACTATAGTATATGGCGGTATATTACATTACATGTATAGCAACGCTATAGTATATGGTGGTACATTACAGTACATGTATAGCAGCACTATAGTATATTGCGGTACATTACAGTACATGTATAGCAGCACTATGGTGTATGGCGGTCCATTACAGTACATGGATAGCAGTACTATAGTATATGGCGGTACATTACAGTACATGTATAGCAGCACTATGGTATATGGCGGTCCATTACAGTACATGGATAGCAGTACTATAGTATATGGCGGTACATTACAGTACATGTATAGCAGCACTATAGTATATGGTGATACATTACAGTACATGTATAGCAGCACTATGGTATATGGCGATACTCTGCTCCTCGCGGCCCCCTGCTCCTCCACAGTAAAAGTAAAAAAATCCTCAGTGAGGATACTCACCTGTCCGCCGGCTCGCTCCACCTTCGCCTTCTAGGTCCTACAGGCCTTTAGGACCTGTCGTTTCCTGGGAAACCGATCAGCTGATTGGTCACATGACCGCTATCTGCCGGGGTGGCAGGATGGTGACGGGTGCGGGAGGGGGCAGGATTGTGTCGGGGGGGCAGGATTGTGTCGGGGGGCAGGATTGTGTCGGGGGGGCAGGATTGTGTGGGGGCAGGATGGAGGTGGCGGGGGGCAGGATGGAGGAAGAGGGGGGCAGGATTGAGGCGGAGAGGGGGCAGGATGGAGGCGGAGGGGCAGATTGGAGGCGGAGGGGGGCAAGATGGAGGCGGAGAGGGGGCAGGATGGAGGCGGAGGGGCAGATTGGAGGCGGGGGGCAGGATGGAGGTGGGGGGGCAGGATGGAGGGAGCGGGGCAGGATGGAGGGAGCAGGGCAGGATGGAGGGAGGGGGCAGGATGGAGCCGGAGGAGGAGGATGGTGGGAGCGGGGCTTGATGGAGCGAGCGGGGCAGGATGGAGCGAGCAGGGCAGGATGGAGCCAAGGAGCAGGATGGAGCAGGATGGAGCCGGAGGAGCAGGATGGTGGTGTGGGGGGGCAGGATGGTGGCAAGCGGGGCAGGATGGAGCCGTGGGGGGCAGGATGGAGCCAGGGGGGGCAGGATGGAGGCAGGTGGGCAGGATGGGGCTGGGGGGGCAGGATGGAGCCGGGGGGGAGGGGGCAGGACAGTGGCTCGGTAGTCAGCGCAGGACGGAGGCTCGGTGGTCAGCGCAGGACGGAGGCTCGGTGGTCAGCGCAGGACAGAGGCTCGGTGGTCAGCACAGGACAGAGGCTCGGTGGTCAGCGCAGTGCTGTGGCTCAGTGGTCAGCGCAGTGCGGTGGCTTGGTGGTCAGTGGAGTGCAGTGGCTCGGTGGTCAGCGTGGTGGCTCGGTGGTCAGCGCTGTGCGGTGGCTCGGTGGTCAGCGCTGTGCAGTGGCTCGGTGGTCAGCAAAGTGCGGTGGCTCGGTGGTCAGCACAGTGCGGTGGCTTGGTGGTCAGCACAGTGCGGTGGCTTGGTGGTCAGCACAGTGCGGTGGCTCGGTGGTCAGCGCTTTGCGGTGGCTCGGTGGTCAGTGCTGTGCGGTGGCTCGGTGGTCAGCACTGTGTGGTGGCTTAGTAGTCAGCGCAGGACGGAGGCAGAGTGGTCAGCGCAGGACGGAGGCAGAGTGGTCAGCGCAGGACGGAGGCAGAGTGGTCAGCGCAGGACAGAGGCTCTGTGGTCAGCGCAGGACAGAGGCTCTGTGGTCAGCGCAGGACAGAGGCTCTGTGGTCAGCGCAGGACAGAGGCTCGGTTGTCAGTGCAGTACAGAGGCTCGGTGGTCAGCGCAAGACGGAGGCTCGGTGGTCATCGCAGGACGGAGGCTCGGTGGTCAGTGCAAGACGGAGGCTCGGTGGTCAGCGCAGGGCGGAGGCTCGGTAGTCAGCAGAGGACGGTGGCTCGGTGGTCAGCACAGTGCGGTGGTTTGGTGGTCAGCACAGTGCGGTGGCTCGGTGGTCAGCGCAGGACAGAGGCTCGGTGGTCAGCGCAGGATAGAGGCTCGGTGGTCAGCGCAGGACGGAGGTCGGTGGTCAGTGCAGGACGGAGGCTCGGTGGTCAGTGCAGTGCGGTGGCTCGGTGTTCAGCGCTGTGCGGTGGCTCGGTGGTCAGCGCTGTGCGGTGGCTCGGTGGTTAGCGCTGTGCGGTGGCTCGGTGGTCAGCGCAGTGCGGTGGCTCGGTGGTCAGCACAGTGCGGTGGCTCGGTGTTCAGCACAGTGCAGTGGCTCGGTGGTCAGCACAGTCCGGTGGCTCGGTGGTCAGCGCTTTGCGGTGGCTCGGTGGTCAGCGCTGTGCGGTGGCTCGGTGGTCAGTGCTGTGCGGTGGCTTAGTGGTCAGCGCAGGACGGAGGCAGAGTGGTCAGCGCAGGACAGAGGCAGAGTGGTCAGCGCAGGACAGAGGCAGAGTGGTCAGCGCAGGACAGAGGCAGAGTGGTCAGCGCAGGACAGAGGCAGATTGGTCAGCGCAGGATGGAGGCAGAGTGGTCAGCGCAGGATGGAGGCAGAGTGGTCAGCGCAGGACAGAGGCAGAGTGGTCAGCGCAGGACGGAGGCTCGGTGGTCAGCAGAGGACGGTGGCTCGGTGGTCAGCACAGTGCGGTGGCTCGGTGGTCAGCACAGTGTGGAGGCTCGGTGGTCAGCGCAGGACAGAGGCACGGTGGTCAGCGCAGGACAGAGGCTCGGTGGTCAGCGCAGGACAGAGGCTCGGTGGTCAGTGCAGGACAGAGGCTTGGTAGTCAGTGCAGGACGGAGGCTCGGTGGTCAGTGCAGGACGGAGGCTCGGTGGTCATCAGAGGACGGTGGCTCAGTGGTCAGCGCTGTGTGGTGGCTTGGTGGTCAGCGCTGTGTGGTGGCTTGGTGGTCAGCGCTGTGCGGTGGCTCGGTGGTCAGCACAGTGCGGTGGCTCTGTGGTCAGCACAGTGCGGTGGCTCGGTGGTCAGCACTGTGCGTTCGCTCAATGGTCAGCGCAGGACGGGGGCAGTGGTCAGCGCAGGACGGGGCAGAGTGGTCAGCGCAGGACGGAGGCTCGGTGGTCAGCGCAAGACGGTGGCTCGGTGGTCAGCGCAGGACGGAGGTTCGGTGGTCAGCAGAAGATGGTGGCTCAGTGGTCAGCACAGTGCAGTAGCTCGGTGGTCAACGCTGTGCGGTGGCTCGGTGGTCAGCGCAGGACGTTGGCTCGGTGGTCAGCGCTGTGCGGTGGCTCGGTGGTCAGCGCTGTGCGGTGGCTCGGTGGTCAGCGCTGTGCGGTGGCTCGGTGGTCAGCGCTGTGCCTCCGCCGCCGACCGCACTCCTGAGTTCCGGCGACATGTTTATTCCAACATGGCGTCCGGGAACTCTCGCCATCCGAAAAGCCTCGCGAAACTTCTCGGACGCCATATTGGATCCAGTCCTCCTGGGGCGGTGACATACTTTGTCCAAGATGGTGTCCGGGAAGTCTCGCGAGAGACTTCCCGGACGCCAACGGGCGGCCATATACCATACCATTACATCTTGACGGTAGTAGCCTTATGGTACCTTTACACGCGGCAACATTTCTAGGGTGTCAACAAGTAACTTACTGGCTGCAGTGAAATCATGGAGAGATTATTCCATTTGTACACAGCAACAAGATAGAACCTTGTCTCCATGATTTCACTGCAGCCAGTAAGTTACCTGTTGACACCCTAGAAATGTTGCCGCGTGTAAAGGTACCATTAGGGTTTTATTATAATAGAAGACTCATCGACTTTCTTGTAGAAAAAAGCACCACCCTTGAGAATTGTGTGTACTGACATTGCAGTCCACTCTCACTCATGTGAATGGATATGGATGGAGGTGAAACACCAAATATAGCCAAAAAATATGGCACCATCTTGTTATGCACCGCTAAGATAGATAGATGATAGAATAGAGGGATAGATAGATGATAGAGAGAAAGATAAATAGGTAATAAATATATGATAGATAGATGATAAATACAGTTGTGGCCAAAAGTATTGACACCCCTGCAATTCTGTCAGATAATACTCAGTTTCTTCCTGAAAATGATTGCAATCACAAATTCTTTGGTATTGTTATCTTCATTTAATTTGTCTTCAATGAAAAAACACAAACAGAATTGTCCTAAAGCCAAATTGGATATAGTTCCACAACAAACATAAAAAAGGGGTGGACAAAAGTATTGGGATTGTTAGAAAAATCATGTGATGCTTCTCTAATTTGTGTAATTAACAGCACCTGTAACTTACCTGTGGCACCTAACAGGTGTTGGCAATAACTAAATCACACTTGCAGCCAGTTGACATGGATTAAAGTTGACTCAACCTCTGTTCTGTGTCCTTGTGTGTACCACATTGAGCATGGAGAAAAGAAAGAAAACCAAAGAACTGTCTGAGGACTTGAGAAACCAATTTGTGAGGAAGCATGAGCAATCTCAAGGCTACAAGTCCATTTCCAAAGACCTGAATGTTCCTGTGTCTACCGTGCGCAGTGTCGTCAAGAAGTTTAAAGCCCATGGCACTGTGGCTAACCTCCCTAGATGTGAACTTTTGACCACAACTGTATATGATGGATAGAACATAGATGATAGAATAGATAAATGATAAATTGAGGGATATGTGGTGCCCCACTGGTCGTGACGCCACGTAGGGGTACTGCACCCATAAAAGAGTGTGTAGTATTCCTGTGGCTGATGAATTGGGATATTGCACAAAGGACCCTCATGACATGCATCCACACACACCCTAGGTAGGGGACCCTGGGTGGACCCGCTGTACGGAAGAACCAATCCCATGGGAGAAGTGACAGGGTAGAAAAGTGTGTGGGTGGGAGGATTGTTAGTTAGTTGGTGAGTGGAAGAGCTCCAATGGGCAGCAAGGAATAGGCTATGGCGGGGGAGGTGTCAGGACTGAAAGGGACCCTAGGGGCAGCAGGTATTGCGGTGCGCCCAAATTCGGACGCGGTATGACTACCGGCCGGAGGGTTTCAGTCCTGGAACAGAGGACAGGCTCCGAGGGCGGTACAGGTGTTCACCCCTGAGCCACCCAACCAGAGGCCCGAGCTTCTTTAGGAAGTCATGGCCGACACCTGGCGCACCCAGAAAAAGGCACCATATAGGATCTCGGAGACGAGTGACGCAGATAGAGAGGATCTGTGGGAACTGACTTCAGGCTCTGAGCGCAGAGGCACTTAGGGAGACAGGGGAGGGCGCAGGAAGGGACCGGACAGGAACAGCAGGCATTCCACTGAGGGACCCAAGTACGGCATCCTAATTTCCAGTGACTACCCAGGCCAGGCAGACCCAAAGAGATTGTGTTTTGAAGAACTGTCAGTAAACCTGTCCAGAGCAAAAGACTTGTACTTTATTTGCCCGTGCCTAAGGAGCCGCCGACCGATGTAGCTGCTTCTCTGTGTAAATAAAAGACTGTTCCACAACTCCCATCATCCACTACTGCCCCGGGGATCTCGCTCCACCTACGGGGAGGGAAACCAACTTGCTGCTCCACCATCACCCCGGAGGACCGTCCTGCAGCGCCGGTAACATTACAGGAACCGTAGGTGGTGTCACTAGTCACTATTTTTATTTTTTTTATTGACTGTTCCCCTTTTTCAGCGACCACCAGGGCCACGGGACTGGGCAACAGGCCCCATGACATCTCCCGTGAACTACAACACCCAGAACCGTGTGCCCCACTGCCCTGGGGCGGGTCAGATAGGTGGATGCTAGATGATAGAATAGATTGATGATAAATAAAGGGATAGATAGATGAAAGAGAGCTAGATAGATAATATATGATAGATAGAATAGATTAATGATAAATAGAGGCATAGATATCTCATATCTGTGATTAACAATCAGATCACTTATCACTTGTAAGATCAATCTGTCACATGCAACAACATTGTTAGAGCGACTGAAGACCCCTGACGTTTCAGCGACATCGTTACTGATATCGTAGTGTGTGATGGCCCCCATAGATATGTCGAGCCCACTGGGATGGGGTACTCGGTACTGGACTGGGTCTGCTACTAGGGAAGTCACGGGTGGTCCTGGTCCGGACCATGTCCCGGGCCCTGGCAATAATAAGGGGATATTTACATGGGAATGTCAGTCGTGACGCCACCCACTGTGTGCGGCCAGTAATGGAGCAGCCGCTACTGCAGAACCTCCGGGGATGATGTAATAGCAGCGTAGATGGAATGGTTCCCATGGGCAGAACTGTAGTCCCCGGGGCAGTGATGGTTAACGTCTATAGTGTAGTGTGCAGGCCTGGTGCTGAGTGCAGTACACTTACTGTCCAGATGCTGCATGAATCCTCCTTCGGTGCTGGAGCCTGCACGCTGTGGCTCTCCAGTTGTAGGACTGCTGCAAACCTGTGTGGAAGGAGTCGTATTCAGGCAGAGAGATGCAAATGAGTCGTGTTCAGGGTTCACCGTGTTTACTTCTCAAGTTCTCAAGTTCAGGTTACAGTTCAGTACAGTTCTTACAGTTCAGTTCAGTACACGGGCACACTTTCCCCTCTGGGTTCCCTTTACTCTCTGCAGCCAGGTCTCTCCACTGTGACCCCTCACTCTGTCTTTGTGTCCTTCCAAGGCTGTTAACTTTCTCTGTACCTGTTCACTTGGTTGTGCGTGACTCCGGACAGTATGGCGGTGGTTCGGACTCCTGTGAGCCCTCCGGGTTGCCACTGAGGTGCCTGTCCTTTGGGGTAGGGACACTAACGTGTAGCTGTGGTCCCCCGTCGGTTGTCTGGGAATGCCGAGTGAAACTATGGTCCCCTCTAGAGCCGACACTCTACTCAGCCCAGCTCCCAGCAGTCCTCCCGTGTGAGGCTCTACCAGGCCCTCTCTAACCGTGTCTTCAAGCATCATAGGAGGGCTACTCCGCCTGCACTCTGTCGTCTCGGCTGTAATTCTAGGGCCCGGGTATCACCGTCCCTCTCTTCCCTCACACTCCTGTGGTGCTGGCTCCGGATAGGTGTCGAGCCCACTGGGACGAGGGTACTCGGTACCGGACCGTGTCTGCTGCGGGGGGAAGTCACGGATGGTCCTGGTCCGGTCCGTGTCCCGGGCCCTGGCAAATAAAAGGGGTGTATTTACAGGGGATGTCAGTCGTGACACCACCCACTATATGCGACCAGTGATGGGGCCGCCGCCGCTGCAGAACCTTCGGGGATGATGGAATAGCAGCTTAGGTGTAATAGTTCCAGTGGGTAGAACTGTATTCCCCGGGGCTGTGATGGTATAGTCTATGATGGATATGAATGGTGGAGATGGGGTTATAGGACACACACTCACGTTTTGTAGTCAAAGGTGCAATTCTCCTTTTCTCCTGGTGCTGCAGCTTCTTCTAATCTGTGTGCAGAGCTGGCAGGCTTGTAACTCTGCAGGTGGGAGCTCTCTGTTACTGTATGTAGGGCAAAGGTTGTAATCAACACACAGACTCACAGTTTTGCTGTTTTCCAAGGCTTTACTGCAGATATTGTTGCAGGTTATAGTCCACGGAGTCTGTACTGGGACTAAGCTCTCTTCCCACCCTGTCCGGGTCATCAGCTTCCTCGTGCTGCACTGTGTGTGTGTCCTGAGCTGCTGCTTCTAGCTGAGCTGCTGGGACTTCTCACTCTCTCTCTGTGTTCTGCTGGTACCACTTGGCTAGGCAACTTGAGTCCTCTGTGCTGTGCTGACCCCTCTGTGTTGCTTTGAATTGGTACTATGGGCATCTAGAAATCCCACTGTTCCTGGATTCACTGTACTGTGGGTGCCAGACACAGTATCGGATCCGGTGTCCGTTCTGTGCGCTCTTCTGGGGCAAGTGAAGGTATCACTCCAGCTCCCAGACGTGTTCCTCAGTCTGTAGTTCTCCTGTTCCTCTGACCCTTGCTAGGTCTGCACTGAGCTAACTCTGCTCTAAGTGTGCTCTTCACAGCCCTGCTCCGAGATGAACTGAGCTCTCCCTCATGAGCAGGAGTATTTAAGGGAGCAGGTTGTGCTCCCCCTCCTGGTCCAGAGGTGCTAGTGTTTGTCAGTGTGTAGTGGGGAGAGAACCCATGTGATGTTATTGTGGCACATTAACCCATGGGGTGCCACATTGGCTTTCTCTCTGCGGCTCGCACTGGCTCTGATCAGATTCTGCGCTCCTTACACCCCACTTTGCCAGGACGTGTGATTCCTTCTTTACTGCTCAGCCTACCTCGGCCTACTGACTCCTTTCTCCTCCCCTTCACTATTTCTACTGTCTGTCACCTGACTACATGTGCGCCCACCCACTGCTCTAAACCCACCACCCCTCGCCTGCTTAGAGGGCAGGCATACATTGAGTCAGTGAGTACTGAGTTTTTTTAGAAAAAACTGATGTTTTTTAATTTTTTTCTCAAACCATTATTGCTTGTCAGCACACA
>JARQOC010000001.1:611598417-611654251 GCA_033576535.1 Allobates femoralis
TTTCTTTACACTTGCTAATTAGGATCGGTATAACACATAAAATCCAAATAACCTACATTTAACTTTGTGGGTATACAGAAAAGGAGGACAATCACAGAGCATAGGTGCTATAGAAGGTCTATCTTTATTATCCCAAAACTAAAAATGCAAAAATGCATACAGCAAAGACTGTAAATGCAAACACATAATACAAATGTAACAAATAGAACTATTACTGCTGTATTGAAAATGGCACAGAATACAATGAGCACTAATGTCATACAATGTTAAGGCATATGTCCAAAACATATCAATCCTGGACACCATGATCACGGTTAAATACTATGTACAAAGCTAACTGACATGAGCCAGATGTATATATTTTTCCCTATAAGAAACACATGTAGGAAGTCAAGAAGTTAGGGAAGGGAAATTGGAAAGCTGCTTCCCACCTGTTCCATGAACCCTTTCACCACCTGATTGACATGGCTGCCATCCACCAATGTTTGCAGGATTAGAAAGGAAGTCTAGCAGCCGACTTTATCCATAAAACGTCATATCTTTACTTAGGTTCTTCTTAAAAACGTTAAAAAAGTTCTGAACCATGCAGGTGTGGTGCCCTGCTCATGCAGGTAGCCACATACTTCCCTAATGCACATCTGGGTTTCCACAGCAGGTACCTACTACATGCAACACCTTCCACCCCGACACAGTAGAGCTCTACTCACAGACTTTAGGTGAGTTCCCATATAAATACTGCTGCTGGGGGAGGAGTTAGTTAGAGTGTGCAGACGCTAGGAGAGCTGCGAAGACATCCTGGTGATTGGTGCCGCGGTTAGGCCCCAGCCAGTGACCCGGAGTGGCTCTTCTGCCATCCAGCCAGCCTAGGAGTCGGGACAGAAGGCAAGGAGCAGAGCCAAGGGAGTGGGGAACTAGTGGAAGTTTGCCCAAAGATGTACCGGACTTCGGGGATCCGCACCTGTAGGATTACTTCAAGACTACAGAAAACCCCCTCACACCGTGGAGACTTTAGTCACCCGGTCACCCTGCGTACCCAGAGAGAGGGAGCCAGACACTGCAGTGTACTACCGCAGTGATCAGAGAGGGAACCCATGGACCGCGCAGGAGGAGGAAGAGCAAACACCTGAGGAGAGAGGAGGTCAGTCTGGCTGCATGCAGACAGGGCTTCAGGGACTGCAGAGAGACAGAGGAGGCCTTATACCCACATGCTGTGGGGACCCACTGTGCACCTGGTTACCTGTCAGTGCCTTGGACGCCTTTAACTGCTATACCACCAGTAAAAAGGTAAAAGAGACTTCTGCAGTGTGTGTGCGGCATTCCTCTCCGCTCCCGGAGTCCCTTATAGACTGCTCCATCACTCCCTATCCCGACTCAAAGTCTCTTCCATACACAACGTTGCCCTGGAGGCCCAGCTCAACCTATAGGGAGCTTTGCCATCTCAGCCGCATTACCATCAACCTCCGGCAGACTGTGGCGGTGCTGGTTACCCTTCACCAGATATTACAGGTGGCGTCACATGACAAACTCTAATCCCCTGTACAACCCCTTATTAAAGTATCACCCAGGCCACGGGCTCAGGCGCTGCCACCCGTGACATCCCCACGAAAGCACCCACCGAGCCTGATACCCGAGTGCCCAAGGGCCTGGGGCTTGACACAGGGTCCCGGCCTTACGCATTTCTTTAGTCCTTAGTGTTAGGCTCCTAAGCCTAAGGACTTCTGAAATGCGTAAGGCCAAGACCCTGAGTGGTCCAGAAATGTAATGTTTTTAAGAAGAATCTAAATAAAGATATGAAGTTTTATGGATAAAGTCGGCTGCCGGACTTCCTTTCTAATCCTGCAAACATGTAGGAAGTCCCTATAAAAACAAGAAGGGTATGAAAATAGTAATCAGCGCCAAAACACAATGGTCAGAGCTCTAAAAAAGTAGTAGGGTAAAATTTTAAAGACATTACCTATATGGCGCTATGGAGGAGGCAACCTGAAATGAGCCCCGATGCACGTTTCATGTTTAGAGTATATCGCTCTATCAAGGAGAGAGAAACATGAAAAAAGGTAGAAAAGTTCACAAAGTATAAATACTTTGTCAAGTCACTGTGTAAGGCAAATATTAGGTATTTAAGCCCTTGAAATGCCCTCTTTGTCTGGACACCACCCTCTTTGCAGTTACTTTTCATTGTTTTGAGGTTGAAAGAAGAGACAAGTTCTTCAAATTCAACCTATGACCCAACATGCTGACTCAGACAAAACCCCATGAGGCAGAAGCTAATTGCCCCTTATCGTGAATAATGTCATGATAGGGGGCAAATAGAGAGAAATGTAAAAGTTTGAGAGAGAAGGTAGTGGATGAGATTGGAACATTGAAAGCATCATGTTGCAATTTCCAATTAGTATAAGTAATCATATGACATGTAAATCCATCACATATACGATATTATGTATGTATTATTCTGCAAGGAGTTTGTATGTTCTCCCAGTGTTTCATGGGCCTCCTCCGGCTTCTCCAGTTTCCTCCCACACTCCAAAGACTGATAGAAATTTATATTGTGAGCCCCAATGGGGACAGAATTGCTGATGTATGTAAAGCGCTGTGGAATTAATAGCGCTATATAAGTGAATAGATATTAATATATTATTATTATTATTCTATTTCAGATAAAAACTGGGAATAAATGGCTGCCGAACGGCCTTATCAAGGGCCATGCCTACACTGTGGTTAACAGCAAACAGGTAAAAAACAGTCACGGACCAATTCCTTTATACTAATGTCTAATCTAATCAGAGGGATCTGATATTGTGGGAATGGAATGTATTTTTAATCAATGGATCTGTGTGTTGACTTAATTTTTTGCGTGGGGAGTTGATATAGCTATAGGTAACATTTTAGGGTTTATTGGCGCAACGATATGAGGAAATCTTATTTTTCTAAATTTTTCATGTTTCTGATTGGGAAAAGGAGGGCGATTTAGTTTTGTAAGGGCTTTTTTGTAATATTTTTCAAAACACTTTTTTATTATAATTTTTTACACATTTTCTTATTCCCATAAGGATCTTGAACTTGCTATTTTTGATTGTTGTTACTATATACTACAATGCTATAGTATATTAACACTGGCAGCAAAATAGTTCATAGCTAGCTCCTAGTGTTACATTTAAATATCGTCTATATAACCCAGCCGGAATCTGCCGGGTATGATGCAGGCTCATCTCTTGAGCCCTCTTCATAGTCCCTATAGCGACCTGTGACTAAAATGTACATTATAGGTTGTTAAAGGAACCCACCACCAAGATTTAATCTGTAAATAGGTGCAGCATTGCAACAATCGGCGCTGCTATGAACGACTCCGACCACAATCTGATAATAAACCAACTTCTCTTTATAACTTGCAAAAGGATAACAATACTTCACTTTTCAGCACGATATAGGCCACAATAGACACAAACCACAAGATACAATTTAAAAAAAACTGAGAAACCCCAAGAGCCAACTTTGCAGACAGAAGGATTACACCAAGGCTATGCCACTCCCTCCCTTAACCAATACAGGGCTACCATGACACATGACACGTCTTTGGTATACAATCTTACATGACTAATCACTTAAACCAAAATAATATTTACACAGTGCACTGTCTTTCCCCTTCAGGAGCATTCAGAGCGGACACCCTTGTTATCTATCTGTAAGCAGTAAAACTGAACTCTTGGTACTTTGACTTCCGGAACTAGCCCCGTTTACACAGTCTCAGGCTCATTGGATTAAAGTCCCCCATGCAGCCTTAGTACAGTGCTGCTCAAACTCAGCTTTCTTGGGCCCCCTCAGACACTCTCAGGCCAGAGTGAACAACATGATTGAGCCAACCTCTTCTGCAGATTAAGACTCATCTCCATCTAGCTCTTTGGGCTCCAAGACTGGCAGGTCGCAAGATGCTCTGTAGCCAACATCCCGGCCTCCGGACATTCAAGCTGGCATCGGAATAGTTCCTTCAGCAAACACTTCCTGGATGCTCTTTCTCACAGTCAACACCAATGGTCTCCACGCTGTTGCATGTTGCACAGCTTCTCTGTAGTTATGCGAGCCAGGACGATGACGTGCCTTTCCTGTATCACAGGTCCTGCCTCTTCCGGCGCCACAGATCTCCCACGTCACCCCTCCATCTCACTGGCCATGCCCACAGCCTCACCTCTCACATGCGCTGGTCTGTAATCACCACCCCACATCTCTTCAGGGACCGCACCATCCACTCACAGATACCACCTTTCCAGGGCTGCACCTTCAGCTTCCACCGTGCGCTCCTCCAAGATGTTCCTCCCTTTTTACAATGAACTCCAGCCACTGCGCCTCCCCTTTTGAAACATGGCACACCTCTCACCCAGGTACACTTTCATGTATCTTGGCATCTTCTCTGCCCAGTATGAGCTATACATTATTCTCTCTGGTCATGTGCTGCCACCATCTTGAAGGACACAGTGCTGTCCGCCATTTAAGGTCTCTTCTGCCTGGACAGCAAGTTGTCTTTAACCTCTTGGACTTACGCATCTTGTCCACAATCACATACAGTCTGTCATCCAGAAAACGACCCTGCTCGCAGCAGCCCCTGGTGTGAGTGGGTGCTGATGATCTTACTTTTCCTTCATGGTGAACAACTTGGATGGACATTAAACAACAGGCAGTACTCTTCTCATCTTCTGTGTGATACAGAGGCACAATATTTATGGTTACTGGTGACGGCATCTTGCTTATGGATGATTCTTTACTAGGTAGATTAATTGGACTCACTTTACACACAACTGCGGAGAGTGATCACTTGCAGGAGGATGCCAACACAGTCCTTACCTCCCTTTCTGGGTCAGCCAGGCAACACCTTGACTTCTTCTGGGTTTCCCAAGTCTTACCACCTCACTCGACTCACTTCCCTTCTCTCAGTCTGTCTCAAGCAATAATCTTCTTCAGCATCTAAAGTTCAGTCACCCACACGTTTCTTGTACTTGCTGCTTTCTGCTCACTCAGCTTCACTCACACAAAACCAGTGACTGGACTCCTTCAACCGTAGGATAGGCTTTCTCTCTCTTTTCTTGCTGGCTCCAAAATCCAGACACAACTAAAGTCCTTTCTGTGTCTCTCCTCAGTCTACGGACTGGCAACTCCCCTGTGACTCATCTAGACTTAATCCTTCTGGACCCTACAATAGTCTATGGAGGGTTTTCACCTTTCACCTACATAATAAACTGACTTCTTCCTTACAGTTTACTGGACAATTCTGTGAGCTCATAACTTGTTATGCTATATCTACACCTTATTATACCTACGAAAAGTGCAACACATCACTACATAAGATCTCCTAACACTATAGTACAGTTTGCTTAATACACTCTATATAATGAAATCATACACAATATAATAAAATCATTGGCGTCTGCAGGGGGGCACAGGACTGCAGGTCTATTTGTTTTTTTTTACTCCTCCCCTGTTGCTTGTCTTTCTGTTGTAAACCGCCCAATCCCCCTCCCCGGATGAGTCTGGACAAAATTGAGGGGGAGGGGGTTCGGCTTACTTCAGTAAAACAAGCCAAATGGGAGGAATAAAAAAACAAATATTGATGACATGCTGCACACGTCCATCATCTGCTGCACTGATTTACAGGTGGTTAAATCCTGGTGTCTTGTTCCCTCTAAGGGGTACTTCACACTAAGCGAGATCGCTAGCGAGATCGCTGATACGTCACAGGTTTTGTGATGCAACAGCAACCTCACCAGTGATTTCGCTGTGTGTGACTCGTAGGTAGCAGTGACTGGCCCCCGCTGTGACGTTGCCAATCGTGTTGGAATGACCTGAACCATTTTTTGATCGTCGGGCTCCCACTGGGCAGCATGCATCGGTGTGTTTGACGGGGGCAACGACCAACGACCTCAATACTACAGGTCTGAGTGACAGAGTCCCAATGATCGCAATATCGTTGCTGCGTCACTGGTGAGATCTTACTGTTTGACATCTCACCAGCGACCACGTAGCGACGCTCCAGCGATCCCTTCCAGGTCGTATCATTGTCGGGTTCACTGGAGCGTCGCCAAGTGTGACGGGACCCTAAGGTAGGGGTGGGCAACTCCAGTCCTCAAGTGCTCCAAACAGTTCATATTTTCATGATTTCCTTAGCATTTGACAGCTGGAATCATCACCGGTGCAGAAGATTAAATTACCAACTGTCAAATACTAAGGAAATCTTGAAAACCTACAGTGGGTGCGGCCCTCGAGTCCTGGAGTTGCCTACCCTGCTCTAAGGAATTAATCCCAAAGAGACCAATGTCTTCAAGTTGTAACTCCAGTTATTTTGTTATAGATCTATTTTTATTATCCATTACATGTCTTGAGATTATTATAATTTATTTATAAAGCACCATTAATTCCATAGTGCTTTACTATTTTGTATGGGGTTACATACAAAATTTTACATATAGTTTACAGTAAATAATTGAACTATAATAAACTGGTACAGAGGGGAGAGGACCCTGCCTGCAAGGGCTTACCGTCTACAAGGGGTGGATGAGGATACAGTTGGTGAGGAGACAGGACCCTGCCCACGAGGGCTCACAGTCTACAAGGGATGGGTGAGGATACAGTAGGTGAGGAGAGAGGACCCTGCCCATGAGGGCTCACAGTCTACAAGGGATGGGTGAGGATACAGTAGGTGAGGAGAGAGGACCATGCCTGCGAGGGCTCACAGTCTACAAGGGATGGGTGAGGATGTAGTACAAGGTTATAAATACTATAAGAGTATGTTCATAAGGCTGGGGTCACACACACAGATATCTGTGCAGATATTGTTCACAGATCTCTGGTTGAAGTGAAATCATGGACAAATTGGTCTATTTGTATATGGCCACAAAATGGATCAATTTGTCCATGATTTCACTTCAACCAGAGATCTGTGAACAATATCTGCACAGATATCTGTGTGTGTGACCCCAGCCTAAGACTTCATGAATCTCATTTGTTTTGCTGGGGCCATGAAATCCTTCAGGTTTTGTGTCAAATCTGCCCAGAGAAAAATGTGACAAAACCACAATGTGTGGACAGACCCTATAATAAAGTTTGTTTTATTTATTATTAATAATAATAATAATAATAAACTTTATTTATATGGAACCAACATATTTCACAGCACTTTACAATTCAGATGTTCATATACAGATGGTCATAAGTAACAGTTATCAAAGGATACAATAACTACAGCAAAATAATGACAGCCCTGCCCATAAGAGGTTACAATCTACAATGAGGTGGGGGTGACACAAAGTACAGGGGCTTATTTACAATGATGGTGCAGCCATCCTGAGGAAATGGGGAATAGATAAGAGCTGCACGAGTGGTCACCAGCCATTATTTGTGATGGATTTGAGTTTAGTGGAGTGTATAGGCTATGTCCAAATGACTACAACTAGGGAGCATTTTAGGCTGCCTTAAAAAAGATATGTTTTTAGGGAGCGCCTGAAGCTAAGTAAGTTGTGGATCGTCCTAATTTCTTAGAGTAGAGCATTCCAGAGGATTGGTGCAGCTCGGGAGAAGTCTTGGAGCCGAGAGTGGGAGGTTCGAATTGGTGCAGAAGTGAGTCTAAAGTCATTTCCAGAGCGAAGAGAACAGGTGGGGTGATAGACAGAGGTGATAGAGGATATGTAGGGGGGTGCTGCACCGTGAAGAGCTTTGTAGGTGAGAAGAAGCAGCTTGAATTGGATCGTATAGTGTATAGGCAGCTAGTGCAGTGATTGGCATAGAGCAGAAGCGTCCGAGTAACGGTTGGCTAAATAGGAGATCCTGGCTGCAGCATTAAGGATGGACTGGAGAGGGGAGGGTCTAGTTCGGGGAAGGCCAACTAATAGAGAATTACAATAATCAAGGCGGGAGTGAATCAGGGCCATAGTGAGGGTTTAGTTGTTTCCATGTTGAGAAAGGGGCGAATTCTAGAGATGTTCTTCAGGTATAAGCAACAAGAGAGGGCGAGTGATTGTGTATAGGAGGTGAAGCAAAGATCAGAGTCAAACAGAACACCCAGACAGCGAGCCTGCTGACTAGGCGTTATCGTGGTGCCGCACACTGAGAGAGAGATGTCAGATTTAGGGAGGTTAGTGGAGGGTGGGAGCAAGAGAAGTTCAGTTTTGGAAAGGTTGAGTTTCAGATAGAGAGCGGACATGATGTTGGAGACTGCGGTTAGACAGTCATTGGTGTACTGTAATACAGCGGGAGTAAGGTCAGGGGAAGAAGTGTATAATTGTGTGTCATCAGCATAAAGATGGTACTGGAAGCCAAATCTGCTGATGGTCTGTCCAATCGGGGCCGTGTAAGAGAGAGAAGAGAAGAGGTCCAAGGACTGAACCCTGAGGGACCCCAATAGTGAGGGGAGGAAGTGGAGCCAGCGAATGATACACTGAAAGAGCGGTCAGAAAGTTAGGAAGAGAGCCAGGAGAGAGCAGTTTCTGTAGAGTGTAAGGGGCGGAAACCAGACTGTGATTGGTCTAGAAGAGAGTGAGTGGAGAGGTAACGGGTGAGGCGGGAGTAGACCAGGCGCTTCAGGAGTTTAGAGATGAAGGGGAGATTGGTCTGTAGTTATTTGTGCAGTGTGGGTCGAGAGAAGCTTTCTTTAATAATGGAGTAATGATCGAGTGTTTGAAGGAGGAGGAGAAGATGTCAGAAGAGAGGGAGAGGTTGATGATTTTGGTTAGGTGAGTGGTGACCACTGGAGAGAGAGACTTGAGTAGGTGTGAGGGAATGGGGTCAGTAGTGCATGTGGTGGGACGAGAGGAAGAGAGGAGCCTGGAGACTTCTTCTTCTGTGACTGGGTCAAATGTCGAGAGTGAGCCGGAGGAAATATCTGTGTGTGGGGGGGATTGGAGTATCAGCGCTTGGAGGCTTTTATGTAATTACTAGCTGTGAGCCCGATGCAAATGCATCGGGATTCTAGAACGTGCATTAATTTGCTTATAGTAGTTATAGCTGGTCTGAGTACTTTTTGGGGGGGTGTGAGTATTTTTTGGGGGGGTGTGAGGACTTTTTGGGGGGGTTGAATACTTTTTGGGGTGGTTGAATACTTTTTGGGGGGGTTGAATATTTTTTTGGGGGGGTTGAATACTTTTTGGGGTGTGTGAATACTTTTTAGGGGGGTTGAATACTTTTTGTTGGGGGTGTGAGATACTTTTGGGGGGGTTGAATACTTTTTGGGGGGTGTTGAATACTTTTTTGGGGGGGTTGAATACTTTTTGGGGGGTGTTGAATACTTTTTTGGGGGGTTGAATACTTTTTGGGGGGTGTTGAATACTTTTTGGGGGGTGTTGAATACTTTTTGGGGGTGTGTGAATACTTTTTGGGGGTGTGTGAATACTTTTTGGGGGGGTATTAGATTAATTTTTTTATTTTAATTAGTTAATGTAATTAATATATTAATGTTATATATATATATTTTTTTTTTTATTATCATGTTTTATTTTATTGTTTATTATTTATATTATTTAGTTATTTTTTTTTTAGTATTTTTATTATTATTATTATTATATATTAAATTAAAACCGCACTTGCGCACCTGCGCAAGTCCCCCTATACTTTCTATGGGGATTACCGCAACCGCGCCGCAACCGTTACACTTGCGGCGCGTTGCGGTAATCCCCATACAAAGTATAGGGGGACTTGCGGCAGGTGCGGCAAGTGCGGTTTTGCACTTGCGACAACTGCGGCCGCGGCCGCACCTGCCGCAAGTGCAAAACCGCACTTGCCGCACCTGCCGCAAGTCCCCCTATACTTTCTATGGGAATTACCGCAACCGTGCCGCAAGTGTAACCGCATCTGCCGCGTTCGCCGCATAACCGTTACACTTGCGGCGCGGTTGCGGTAATCCCCATAGAAAGTATAGGGGGACTTGCGGCAGGTGCGGCAAGTGCGGTTTTGCACTTGTGGCAAGTGCTGTCGCGAATAAAAACCGCAGTCAGCCGTCAGTCAGGGGCACAGGGGCACAGGGGCACTGGGGCACAGGGGCACAGGGGCACAGGGGCACAGGCTCCGGAGCACTGTGTCAGCATGTGCTGACAGCAGCTGCTCCGGAGCGGGATGACAGGGGCACAGGGGCACAGGGGCACTGGGGCACAGGGGCACAGGCTCCGGAGCACTGTGTCAGCATGTGCTGACAGCAGCTGCTCCGGAGCGGGATCACAGGGCACTGGGGCACAGGGGCACTGGGGCACAGGGGCACTGGGGCACAGGGGCACAGGGGCACTGGGGCACAGGGGCACTGGGGCACAGGCTCCGGAGCACTGTGTCAGCATGTGCTGACAGCAGCTGCTCCGGAGCGGGATGACAGGGGCACAGGGGCACAGGGGCACAGGGTCCGAAGCACTGTGTCAGCATGTGCTGACAGCAGCTGCTCCGGAGCGGGATGACAGCGGCGAGGGGTCGCAATGCCCGCTACGCGGGCAATGCCTCGCACGTGGTGACGTCACATAGTGACAAAGCCACGGCGTGCCGGGGTCCGACACGAAAATGCCTACGGCAATTATAGAGTAGATATATAGTGTTATTATTACAATGGATTTGTATTATCTAAATCATTTAGAGAATGGATAATTTACAATGCTGTCCTCTGATGTTCCAGTCTTTAAACTGTAGATTTCGGGCTATATGGGGTATTTAGTTATAGGCTATGCAATGTAAATCTTATTTCCCATCCATTATCAGCTGCTACAGTATTACGTATAGGAAAGATATCACTGCTCTTATACTTTTGATTTTTGTTTGCTTTATTAGATAGTGGTTATATACGGTATATTTTTTACTAGTATCAGACATTAAGCAGAACACACTTTACTTGTTTGTAATGTAAAAATAATTGAAGTCCATATGTTGGATGAGTTTGTATAGAAACTGCTGGGGTAAATAACATGGGCACACTGCCTCCTAGTGGAGAGTACAAACAATGCACATATTCAAGCAATGTATCTCTGTACTGTGTTAGCTAATATACAGTAAAATATTAAAATCTGAGATTCCTCAGTGGTTGATACCTTTTAATGTCTAACTGAAAATATGGTAATAAATAGTGAGTTTTCAAGACTATTCAGCCCTGATGAAGAGACCTGAGCAGTCTTGAAAGTTTGCTATTTATTACCATCTTTTCAGACAATAAAAGTTATTAACCACTGAGAATCTCAGATTTTAATATTTTTCCACATACAAGCAGTCACCTGCGAGTTCACATCAATCACGTGATGTATTATTACCAATTACAGATTTACATCACAGCAGTTTCCCCTGAACACTTAGGTGTCCTATAGGTCACTAAGGCTCTAATAAGGCGATGCCATGCCCGGGGCGAGGGTACGCCCAGCGTGGGGCCCAATACTGAGGGGAACATCAGGAAAGATGACAACGGAAGGCCTTAGAATTGAGGAGAGAGGGCAAATGTAAGACTCACCTAAGACTGGACTCTACTCTCCAATAATGTCCTTGTGTGGGTCCTTCCCCGTCACCGTCACGTACTGAGGCCCTCGCTAGCCCTGGACTCACCCTGACTAGTGTGCGGGCCAGAAATACAATTGTCCAGTCATCTCGCTTTTACAATAAAACAACACTAAAGAGGTAAGACAAACAGATGGGAATAGACGCAACAAACAGCGATCTTCAACTGCTCCAATAGGAACTTCGCTGCAGCTACAGCAACAAACACCTCAGCTGCTCCAGACACAGGCTCCTTCAAAGTGGTCAGCATATAGATTATAAACGGCACTAAATAGTAGCCAAGAGTGTTTATATACTGTATAGCAGAAGGGTGTGGTCACAAGGAACTGCAGCTGAGATAAAGGTTACAAGTTCTCAGCTAGATAGGAAAGGGTCCAATAGACATTGCTGCTAAACTGGAGCCACTGTACTGCCCGTCCATATATAATACAGCTCTGATTATTACGAAAACTGATACAAAATGTGTAATTTTCCTTAGGTTGAATATAAAAGGAGAATAGAAGATATTATTCAGATCTGGAATCCCTGGGGTAACGAAGAATGGAACGGACGCTGGAGCGATGAGTAAATATCAATCCCTGCCAATTCTAAGAAAAATGGCGATTACTAAAGCTGAGTGTGTGGGGTCAGGCTCCATCGTAGCTAATGGGACACTGTCATGACTATGGGTCCTGCTGCACAGATCTCTCTGCTGGTTTGCTACAATGTGTCAGTCTGGAATCCAGGATGTACGTCTAGATGAAGACAGCGCTCCACATAGCCGGTTGTATAGAAAAAAGGTCCTTTATCCCACCATCTCAAGTGCACGGTTTTGATCTTTCACATATAAGATCTTTATCAAGCATGCTGATGGGTGTGCAAACATGGTGCCCACTGGCAGCACTGTCACATTGCGCCATACCACCAGTGGTGCCCCAGCCACCCTCAAACGCTGACTGTACCCACTGCCGCTGACACATCACCACCTGAGTAAGTGCGCATGCATATAACCGGCGCATATGCGCACTTGGTGGCCGTCATCTTTGGACACCTTCGTCTACAAAGTTGGCGACGACGTGACCCAGTGCACACATACAGATTTAGTCACTCCACTGCCATCTTTGGACACCACAGGCGGGAGAGAGCACAAGGGGGGAGAGACAAAGCACAGGGGGCCAGAGAGAGTGCACAGGGCGGAGATAAAGCACACAAGAGAGCACACAGAGTGAAGAGAGCACACAAGGGGCCAGAGAGACTGCACAGGGGACAGATAAAGCACACAGGTGGAGGAGTGAGCACAGAGAAGAGAGAGACAGCACACAGAGGGAAACAGCTCAAACTAGAGTGCATGAGGGGAGAAGACAGCACAGGGGGGAGAGAAACTACTTACAGGGGGGAAAGTGAATGGAGAGAGACACAATGCACAGGGGGGAGACAGGTCAAAAGACCACAGAGGGGAGAAGACAGCACAGGGGGAGACAGGTCAAAGGAGAGACCACAGAGGGGAGAGGACAGCACAGGGGAGAGAAAGAGCAGACAGGGGGGAGAGACAGCCGCAACTTCCAGCACCACAGAGTTTATCCCCATCATGACATCACCGCCAATCTAGTCGTAAATATAATCCAAAACGGAAGTACAAAGTGTATAAGACAATGGTGCGGTGCAGTGAATATGAAGTTATAGAAACCTTATGATCTGAGTTAAAATAAAATCAGTGGTTAACACTGCAGCCTTGCAGCACTGGGGTCCTGGGTTCATACCCACCAAGGACAACATCTGCAAGGAGTTTGTATGTTCTCCCCGTGTTTGCGTGGGTTTCCTCCGGGCATTCCAGTTTCCTCCGACACTCTAAAGACATGCTGATAGGATGTTTAGATTGTGAGGCTCAATGGGGACAGTGTTACAAATGTATGTAAAGTGCTGTGGAATTAATACAGCTATATAAATGAATAAATATTATTATTATTTTTTTTTTTTGCACTTGCAGTACCGCAGTTGACCTGTTGGAGTGCTAAAGTGCAGTACATCAAAGATGGAATCAGTGAATAAAACACTCATACGCCACCTAGTGGTCCACAGTTGGTGAAACCTGAAAAGTTATCTTGTTTCCTTCTGTTCTTAAAAGGTTTTTTTTTTTCTCCAGAGCACCTCAATGGGAATATGTCCGGCCTGAGATAAAGAAAAGACTGAACACTGGCAAGAATGATGGAGAATTTTGGTAAATTGATTTATGCTAAAGCTCTGACACTTAACCAGATACAGTCTGCCATGCGGACTGACCCCACCTGTAATGTGAATGGAAACTTTTCAGCACAATGTTCTTTTTTTCTGTAGCACCTCCGCAGGTGAACTGACGAATTACAATTCCATATAATGTGTGGGAAAGCTAAGTCTCTCCAAGTAGGGTCATGTAGGTTCCTGGAGGGAGAAAATAGGAAAGTATCCCTGTGTCTATAGTGTGGTGATTTGCTCACTGAGCGTGTTGGGGGACACTCAAACAGTAGCGGATTGAGGCAAACAGGCACGTTTTTACATAAAACAAAGTCCAGAAGTTTATTAACTCATAAACCGCATAGAGTGCACAATTCATTTACATTAAAAAAACTTTAGTGACATACCTGTCTGTTCCAATGATACGCCCGCCGGGTATTTACTTTCATAGTTTGTTACAGTGTGTCAGTGAAGGCATCACAACCCACCCACAGATCTCACAATCCACCGTTCAGGAAACTGCCTCACTGGGATCACCAACTCCTATCGGTTCCAGACCCTCAATAAGTCTAAAGCTTCCTAAAAACAGAGCAACCCCATGCTTTCCTCACCACGTGTCTTCCACGACGCTAGCCACTTCCAAGCAAACCTTCCCAGGGGCCTTCCAGAACTATGGTTGCTCCAATGACCAAGAGCGAGCCCTCTCAGGTTCTGCCAGTCTCTCCAGACATCCCTGGTCCCTCTGTCAGCCCATGTGTGCTCACACAAACACACGTTATAAGGTATGAACCGCACCCACATCTCAGCAACTTGCAAACTTAACCCTTATGGCACCACAAGTCCCATAGTGACCTTTCTGGGTTTCTATCGCAGAGCATAACTTGCTGAACGACAAGTCCCAGAATACATATTTGCAATGCAGCAGGCCACTGCATCACAATAGTCACCAAATTATCGCACATAAGGGCCAAATGTCATATGCCGAATGAGGGCATGTTCACCCCCTCCCCTAAATATGTCTATAAAGTAGATTGAAGACGTGTGTCCCACCACTGCACACCATTGATAGATTTCAGCTGCTGTCAGGACTTTCCAGGGCTTTTAGCACTTTACTTTTTTCATGTGTTCAGTACTTTTCCCTGTGTCATATCTCACTATTACACATAATTTATGGATATTTATGGATTGTGGATTGGATTGGTTGTTACTGACATCTGATGAAAATTCATATTAACGTTTATTCAACAACATTTAGATGAGTCTGTGAAATACTGGAGAATATAGTCTGGGCAGATGAGACCAAAACTGAACTCTTTGGAGGCCATAATACACCATGTTTTTGTTGCTGAAATGTCGCCCTCGTTTCATCTTCATCATCCTGGTAGATGCAGCAGATTGTTATCAGGAATGTCTCCATACATTTCTCCATTCATTCTTCTTCAATTATATGAAGTTTACCAGAGAAAGTCGCACACCATGATGTTCCTACCTCTACACTTCACTGTTGTTTGTGTTTTTGGGATGATTTGCCTTTTGGCCTCCAAACGTGTATTATGGCCTCCGAAGAGTTCAATGTTGGTCTCATCTGACCAGACTATATTCTCTAGGATTTTACAGACTTGTCAAAATCTTGTTGAGCAAACGTTAAGCACTGTTGAACCTGTTTTTTGCTTAGTAGTGGAGTCTTGTGTGGTGAGTGTGCATACAGGAGTGTGCATACCGGAGTGTGCATACAGGCCATGGAGGGGGAGCGCATTACTTATTGTTTTCTGTGAAACATTTGTCCCCACTGATTCCAGATCTTTCTGTAGATCTCCACAGGTGTCCTTGCATCTTGAACAACTCTTCTAATAATTATTTTCACTCCTTTGAGTGAAATTTTGCGGGGAGCCCCTGGTTGTGGATGATTTTTGGTGAAATTATGTTCTTTCTACTACCAGATTATGGCCCCAGCAGAGCTCACTGGAGCCTTCAGTAGATTAGAAATTCTTCTGTAACCAATGCCATCAGTATGTTTTGCAACAATAAGGTTGTGAAGGTCTTGAGACAGCTCACTGGTTTTCCCCATCATGAGATGTTTCTTGTGTGGCAGTTTGGTACTGAGACACCTTTTTATCAGCAATCCTGATATTATTTGTCACTAAGTGGCAGGATTAATTTCTAATTTCTTGTACAAACAGTCCCTCATCAACTTCAAGACAGCACTGACCACCGCAAAACAAGCTTTCTTCTCGTCTCTCATTAGCTCCCTCTCCCACAATCCCAAGCAACTTTTCATAAACTTTAACGCCCTACTCCGTTTCACCGCACCCTCTCCCTATACCCTCATCACCGACGACGACCTTGCCAGCTTCTTTAAACAGAAGATCGACAAGATCAGAGAAAGCTTCGATTCCCAATCCCCTCGGCCCTCCGTCTCTATCACCCAATCCCCCTCGACCAAAAGTAATTTCTTCTACATGACTGAAGTGCGCCTCTCCTCCCTTCTAGCACGATCACACCTAACCACTTGTGCCCTCGACCCTCACCCCTCCCATCTGATCCCTAACCTCACCACTGTCCTTATCCCCGTCCTAACCCATATGTTCAACATATCACTTACCACCGGTGTCTTCCCCTCATCCTTCAAAAATGCTCTCATCACACCCATCCTCAAAAAGCCCTCCCTCGACCCCGCAACAGTCTCCAACTATCGGCCCATATCTCTCCTCCCCTTTGCCTCAAAATTGCTTGCTTGAGCAACATGTCTACTCTGAACTGTCCTCCCATCTCTCCTCATGCTCCCTCTTTGACCACTTGCAATCCGGTTTCCGAGCCCACCACTCCTCCGAAACAGCCGTAACCAAAGTCACCAAGGACCTACTGACCACCAAGAGCAAGCGACACTACCATCCTTCTCCTCCTCGACCTCTCTGCTGCCTTCGACACCGTTGACCACTCTCTCCTGCTTCAAATTTTAGAATCCCTTGGCATCATTGACCTAGACCTCTCCTGGATTTCCTCGTATCTAACAGACCGGACCTTCAGCGTCACCCACTCCCACACCTCCTCTTCACCCTACGCCTATCTGTTGGAGTTCAACAAGGCTCAGTCCTGGGACCCTTACTCTTCTCCATCTACACCCTCGGCCTAGGCCAACTCATTGAGTCCCACGGCCTCTAATACCACCTCTAACCCGACGACACCCAAATCTACCTGTCCGGCCCTCACATCACCTCCTTGCTATCCAAAATCCCACACTGCCTGTCCGCCATCACATCCTTCTTCTCTGCTCATTTCCTCAAACTCAACATGGATAAAACTGAGTTCATCGTCTTCCCCCCAAGTTGCTCTTCCCCCCTACTCAACCTAACCATCACTGTCAACGACTGCACACTCTCATCTGTCCCCCACGCCAAGTGCCTCGGTGTAATCCTCAACTCTGCCCTCTCCTTCAAGCCACACATCCAGGCCCTCGCCACCGCCTGCCACCTCCAGCTTAAAAACATCTTACGGATCCGCCTCTTTCCTTAACCATGACACTGCCAAAACGCTTGTCAACGCCCTCATTATCTACCGCCTTGACTACTAAAACCTCCTGCTCACCGGCCTACTCACTTCATCCCTTGCACCCCTCCAAACCATCCTCAATTGCGCTGCCCGACTCATCCACCTGTCGCCCCGTTACTCCCCCGTCTCCCCCCTCTGCCAAGCCCTCCACTGGCTCCCTACTTTCCAGAGATCTCAGTTCAAAACCGTAACCCTGACATACACGGCCATTCACAACCTGTCCCCTCCATACATCTCTGACTTGGTCTCCCGATACCACCCCTCACGCAATCTGCGCTCCTCTCAAGAAATCCTTCTCTTCCACCCCCCCGCATCTCCACCTCCCACAACCGCATACAAGACTTCTCTCGTGCTTCCCCCATACTATGGAACTCTCTTCCACAAAACATCAGACAATACCCTACCCTGGGAACCTTCAAGAAAAACCTGAAGACCCACCTCTTCCTTCAAGCCTATAACCCACACTGAGACCTAATCCGCTGCACCATCTCACCTCTCCCCCTCCTACTGTCTCCCACCCATCCCCCATAGACTGTGAGCCCTTGTGGACAGGATCTCCGCCCTAATGCACCTGTATGATTTATTCGTCGTTATTTATGTTCTCGTCCTTGTTCTGCCCTTACACATGTAAAACGCCATGGAACCAATGGCGCTATATAAATAAATAATAATAATAATTACTGATAGATTTCAGCTGGTGTCAGGACTCTCTAGGGCTTTTTGTACCTCTCCTTCTTCGTGTGTTCAATACTTTTTTTCCTGCTTCATTTCTGGATGCCTAAGATTTTATTTATTTGCTTCTGTGGATTGGATGGATTGTTACTGACATCTGGTAAGAAATTTATGTCAATAGCTCATTTTGAAATATATTTACTTTGAAAATGAATGATGAATTCAATCATTATTTCACCCTCTCAATGGACAAAGGATTAACCAACTGACAAAGGACATTGGAGTGAATGTTGGTGTAGTAGTCAGTTGGCTAAAAGCCAGAGGCAGGTACAATCCTCGGACCTGTGTATTTTTATGGATGTCTTATATATTGCAGGTTTTCTTGGCTTTGTCGATGAAGATTTCACAGAGAGTTACTTATGTTTCCCCGGTTCTTTCATTAATGAAGTTTAATAAGTTGAGGGGGGGGGATCAACTCTTGTGGTGAAGGACTTCAAATACACCAAATTGTAAGCCATGAGCCTCCATAGCAAATTTCACGAATGAAAGAATCGGGGAAACACAAGTAATTTAAATTTGAAAACTGAACTCTTTGGAGGCCATAATACACACAATGTTTGGAGGCCAAAAGGCAAATCACCCCATAAAACCCTAAAAAGATGTGTTTTTAGACAGCGCCTCAGACTGTGTATCTTTTGGCTAGTGCTAACTTTTTGGGAGTATAACATTCCAGAAAATTGATGCAGCGCGGGAGAAGTCTTGAAGCTGGAAGTGTATTGTCTACTTGGAATTCATTTATATTCTTGTCCCTAGGATGTCCTGGGAAGATTTCATGCAAAACTATGTCACCGTGAACATCTGTAACCACACCCCAACTTATTTGGATTTTGGAGGCCCCCCATATATCTGGGAGACCACCAGCTATTATAATCAGTGGGTGCGGGGCAGCAGTGCTGGAGGATGCAGCTCTACAGGTTTGTCACATTATCTGATGTGGATTTTGCATAAATGGCTTTGGCCAAAGCCATAAATATATGATCAATATTGATTAATCTTCACTGCGAATCGTGAAAAAGAATGTCTCATGATCCTTCTCCGGTATCCCACAATCAACAGAGAGAGATGTGTGAACAGACCAAGAACCTTTATTGCTTGCATAAAAATCCATAAACAATCCAGCAGAATATCCATGTAAAAACAGGGTTTATCTAGTTTCTTTGGGTAGCTGCCCTCAGCATTAGCCTCCTACACAAAGAATCAAATCATACTGCACTGTTCTCCCACCAAACACCTCCCTATATCCAAACTAGGGGCCTGCAGACACGTTGGTGCCTCGGCTATTGACGGACTCCAGGGGTGATTACACAGATTTGTAAACATAGAGCTTGAATGACCAAGTCAGGATATGTCAACAAGGGTTCAATTGTCAGACCCTCTGGGATGTAATAACTAAACAGGACAGGGGAAGGGGGGGAAGACACAAAATAGCAGCAAGACAACACTTCTACTATCCATAAAAATGAATAAAGGCAAATATATACGCAACCCACCATATCATACTTTCATAAAAAGACATCCATATAGTTTGAGATATGTATGGCACCTGTACAATCGTATTTAATAAACTGTGACAAGGTGCAACACCGAGTCTCATGTGCCCACATTATTGGGATCTGCATAGGAGAAGCTATACCTAAGAGAGACATTGAAAACACAGTATAATGTTTATTTTTTAATTTTAGACAATAAAACACTTTCACAGACAATCTCTATGTGACCAATCTCTTTTATCTTTAGAAGATATATGGAAAAATCCCCAATATGTTATCACTATACCTGAGTCCCAAAGACCAAAAAGTGAAAGGAACCTCATCGTGGCTCTTATGCAGAGTCTCAGCAATGAAACAAAAAGCAATCCTCCGTGGTTACCTATCGGATTCGCTTTCTGTAAGGTATGGATAGAACTACAAAGGGTGTGGTGGTAAAAGTACAAAAAAACCAACAGGAATACTAAGATACATAGTATAGTATTATTATACTATAATACTGCCCATATGTACAAGAATAAAACTACTATAATACTTCCCATACGTACAAGAATATATCTACTATAATACTGCCCCAATGTACAAGAATATAACTACTATAATACTGCCCCTATGTACAAGAATATATCTACTATAATACTGCCCTATGTACAAGAATATAACTACTATAATACTGCTCCTATATACAAGAATATAACTACTATAATACTGCTCCTATGTACAAGAATATAACTACTATAATACTGCCCCTATGTACAAGAATATAACTACTATAATACTGCTCCTATATACAAGAATATAACTACTATAATACTGCTCCTATATACAAGAATATAACTACTATAATACTTCCCCTATGTACAAGAATATAACTACTATAATACTGCTCCTATGTACAAGACTATAACTACTATAATACTGCCCCTATACACAAGAATATAACTACTATAATACTGCCACTATGTACATCAATATATCTACTATAATACTGCCCCTATGTACAAGAATATAACTACTATAATACTGTCCCTATGTATAAGAATATATAATACTGCCCCTATATACAAGAATATACCTACTATATTACTGCTCCTATGTACAAGAATATAACTACTATAATACTGCCCCTATGTATAAGAATATAACTACTATAATACTGCCACTATGTACATCAATATAACTACTATAATACTGTCCCTATGTACAAGAATATATCTACTATATTACTGCTCCTATGTACAAGAATATAACTACTATAATACTGCTCCTATGTACAAGAATATACCTACTATATTACTGCTCCTATGTACAAGAATATAACTACTATAATACTGCCCCTATGTATAAGAATATAACTACTATAATACTGCCACTATGTACATCAATATAACTACTATAATACTGTCCCTATGTACAAGAATATATCTACTATATTACTGCTCCTATGTACAAGAATATAACTACTATAATACTGCTCCTATGTACAAGAATATATCTACTATATTACTGCTCCTATGTACAAGAATATAATTACTATAATACTGCTCCTATATACAAGAATATAACTACTATAATACTGCCCCCTATGTACAAGAATAAACTACTATAATACTGCTCCTATGTACAAGAATATAACTACTATAATACTGTCCCTATGTATAAGAATATACTATAATACTGCCCCTATATACAAGAATATACCTACTATATTACTGCTCCTATGTACAAGAATATAACTACTATAATACTGCCCCTATGTATAAGAATATAACTACTATAATACTGCCACTATGTACATCAATATAACTACTATAATACTGTCCCTATGTACAAGAATATATCTACTATATTACTGCTCCTATGTACAAGAATATAACTACTATAATACTGCTCCTATGTACAAGAATATAACTACTATAATACTGCCCCTATGTACAAGAATATAACTACTATAATACTGCTCCTATATACAAGAATATAACTACTATAATACTGCTCCTATATACAAGAATATAACTACTATAATACTTCCCCTATGTACAAGAATATAACTACTATAATACTGCTCCTATGTACAAGACTATAACTACTATAATACTGCCCCTATACACAAGAATATAACTATTATAATACTGCCCCTATGTACAAGAATATAACTACTATAATACTGCCCCTATGTATAAGAATATAACTACTATAATACTGCCACTATGTACATCAATATAACTACTATAATACTGTCCCTATGTACAAGAATATATCTACTATATTACTGCTCCTATGTACAAGAATATAACTACTATAATACTGCTCCTATGTACAAGAATATATCTACTATATTACTGCTCCTATGTACAAGAATATAACTACTATAATACTGCTTCTATATACAAGAATATAACTACTATAATACTGCTTCTATATACAAGAATATAATTACTATAATACTGCTCCTATATACAAGAATATAACTACTATAATACTGCCCCCTATGTACAAGAATATAACTACTATAATACTGCTCCTATGTACAAGAATATAACTACTACTAGATGGCAGCCCGATTCTAAAGAATCGGGTAGTCTAGAATCCATATATAGTTTATTTACTAATAGTTACGGGAGTGCGGTGAAATTAATTGTGTGTATACAGGTGGCTCTGTGGGTAGCAGAGTATATGGTGGCTCAGTGGCTAGCACTGCGCGCGGTGACTCAGTGGTTAGCAGTGAGTGCGGTGGCTCAGTGGTTAGCAGTGAGTGCGGTGAGATTGGTCAGCGCAGCGGCGTGGGCAGAGTGGTGAGCGCAGCGGCGTGGGCAGAGTGGTGAGCGCAGCGGCCGTGGGCAGAGTGTGAGCGAGCGCAGCGCCGTGTGCCAGAGTGGTCAGCGCAGCGCCGTGGCCAGAGTGGTCAGCGCAGCGCCGTGGCCAGAGTGGTCAGCACATACACACACACACCACATACACACACACATATACACACACACCACACACACTCCGCTATACTTACCACCGACCCTGCGTCTTCTCCGGCGCCTGGATCCTGAGTGAACATGTGGCCACCCCCAGACGACTGGAGAGGGCAGAGGACAGCTGGAGGCTGGAGGCGGCAGAGGACGGCTGGAGGGGGCAGGGGACGGCTGGAGGCTGGAGAGGGCAGAGGACGGCATGGAGAGGGCAGAGGACGGCTGGAGGCTGGAGAGGGCAGAGGACGGCTGGAGGCTGGAGAGGGCAGAGGACGGCTGGAGGGCATGGCAGAGGGCAGAGGACGGCTGGAGGCTGGAGAGGGCAGAGGACGGCTGGAGGCTGGAGAGGGCAGAGGACGGCTGGAGGGCTGGAGGGGCAGAGGACGGCTGGAGGCTGGAGAGGGGCAGAGGACGGCTGGAGAGGGCAGAGGGCAGAGGACGGCTGGAGAGGGCAGAGGGCAGAGGCGCTGGAGGGGCAGAGGACGGCTGGAGGGGGCAGAGGACGGCTGGAGGGGGCAGAGGACGGCGGCTGGAGGGGCAGAGGACGGCTGGTGAAGGGGCAGAGGACGGCTGGAGGGGAGGGGACGGACTGGCTGGAGGGGCAGAGGGACAGAGGACGCTGGAGAGGGCAGAGGACGGCTGGAGGCTGGAGAGGGCAGAGGACGCTGGAGGCCCGGAGAGGGCAGAGGACAGCTGGAGGCAGGAGTGAGGGCAGAGGACGGCTGGAGGCTGAGAAAGGGCAGAGGACGGACTGGAGAGGGCAGAGGACGGCTGGAGAGGGCAGAGGACGGCTGGGAGGGGCAGAGGACGGCTGGAGAGGCAAGGACGCTGAGGGGGCAGAGGACGGCTGGAGGGGCAGAGGACGGCTGGAGAGGGGCAGAGGACGGCTGGAGGGGGCAGAGGACGGCTGGAGGGGGCAGAGGACGGCTGGAGGGGGCAGAGGACGGCTGGAGGGAGGGGCAGAGGACGGCTGGAGGGGCAGAGGGCGGCTGGAGGGGGCAGAGGGCGGCTGGAGAGGGCAGAGGACGGCTGGAGAGGGCAGAGGGCGGCTGGAGGCTGGAGAGGGCAGAGGACGGCTGGGAGGCTGGAGAGGGAGAGGACGGCTGGAGGCTGGAGAGGGCAGAGGACGGCTGGAGGCTGGAGAGGGCAGAGGACGGCTGGAGGGCTAGGAGAGAGGGCAGAGGACGGCTGGAGAGGGCAGAGGACGGCTGGAGAGGGCAGAGGACGGCTGGAGAGGGCAGAGGACGGCTGGAGAGGGCAGAGGACGGCTGGAGGGGGCAGAGGACGGCTGGAGGGGGCAGAGGACGGCTGGAGGGGGAGGGACGGCTGGAGGGGGCAGGGACGGCTGGAGGGCAGGAGTGAGGGCAGAGGACGGCTGGAGAGGAGGGAGAGGACGGCTGGAGAGGGCAGAGGACGGCTGGAAGGAGGGACAGGCGGAGGCTGGAGAGGGCAGAGGACGGCTGGAGGCTGGAGAGGGCAGAGGACGGCTGGAGGCTGGAGAGGAGCTAGGGACGAGTGGCAGAGGGCAGAGGAGGCTGGAGAGGGCAGAGGAGGCTGGAGAGGGCAGAGGACGGCTGGAGGAGGGCAGAGGACGGTGGAGGGGGCAGAGGACTCGAGCTGGAGGGGCAGAGGACGGCTGGAGGGGGCAGAGGACGGCTGGAGGGGGCCAGAGGAGGCTGGAGGGGGCACAGAGGACAGGCTGGAGGGGGCAGAGGACGGCTGGGGGGAGGCAGAGGAACGGCTGGAGGGGCAGAGGACAGCTGGAGGGGACGGCTGGGGGGCAAGGGACGTGGAGGAGGGAGAGGACGGCTGTGAGGGGGACTAGGCAGGAGGGGCAGAGGACGGCTGGAGAGGCAGAGGAAGGACGGCGTAGGCGCTGGAGGAGGGCAGAGGACGGCTGGAGGAGGGCAGAGGACGGCTGGAGGAGGGAGAGGAGGCGACGGCTGGAGGGGGCAGAGGACGGCTGGAGGAGGGGCAGAGGACGGCTGGAGAGGGCAGAGGACGTGGCTGGAGAGGACGCTGGAGGGCAGAGGACGGCTGGAGGGGGGAGAGGGACGGCTGGAGGGGGGAGGAGGACGGCTGGAGGGGGGAGAGTGACGGCTGGAAGGGGGAGAGGACGGCTGGAGGGGGAGAGGACGGCTGGAAGGGGGCAGGGACGGCTGAGGCTGGAAGGGCAGAGGACGGCTGGAGGCTGGAGAGGGCAGAGGAGGCTGGAGGCTGGAGAGGCAGAGGACGGCTGAGGCTGGAGAGGGCAGAGGACGGCTGGAGGCTGGAGAGGCAAGGAGCGAGGCTGGAGAGGCAGAGGACGGCTGGAGGCTGAGAGGGCAGAGACGGTTGGAGGGGGCAGGGACGGCTGGAGGCTAGAGGGCAGAGGACGGCTGGAGGCTGGAGAGGGCAGAGGCTGAGAGGGGCACAGGCTGGAGGGGCACACGGCACAGGCTGGAGGGGGCACACGGCACAGGCTGGAGGGGGCACAGGGCACAGGCTGGAGGGGGCACAGGCTGGAGGGGGCACAGGCTGGAGGGGGCAGAGGGCACAGGCTGGAGGGGGCACAGGCTGGAGGGGGCACAGGGCACAGGCTGGAGGGGCACAGGGCAGCTGAGGGGCACAGGCTGGAGGGGGCACAGGCTGGAGGGGGCACAGGCTGGAGGGGACAGGGCACAGGCTGGAGGGGCAGAGGCTGGAGGGGGCACAGGGCACAGCTGGAGGGGGCACAGGACGGAGGGGGCACAGGACGGAGGGGGCACAGGGCACAGGCTGGAGGGGGCAGAGGGCACAGGCTGGAGGGGGCACAGGGTACAGGCTGGAGGGGGCACAGGCTGGAGGGGGCACAGGGCACAGGCTGGAGGGGACACAGGGCACAGGCTGGAGGGGGCACAGGATGGAGGGGGCACAGGATGGAGGGGGCACAGGATGGAGGCGGCACAGGCTGGAGGGGGCACAGGGCACAGGCTGGAGGGGGCACAGGATGGAGGGGGCACAGGATGGAGGGGGCACAGGCTGGAGGGGGCACAGGGCACAGGCTGGAGGGGTCAGAGGGCACAGGCTGGAGGGGGCACAGGGCACAGGCTGGAGGGGGCACAGGACAGAGGCTGGAGGGGGCACAGGCTGGAGGGGCACAGGGCACAGGCTGGAGGGGGCACAGGCTGTAGGGGGCACAGGGCACAGGCTGTAGGGGGCACAGGGCAGAGGCTGTAGGGGGCACAGGGCACAGGCTGGAGGGGGCACAGGCTGGAGGGGGCCCAGGCTGGAGAGGAGGCGGAGGCTGGAGGGCAGAGGAGTACTAAGATACATAGTATAGTATTATTATACTATAATACTGCCCATATGTACAAGAATAAAACTACTATAATACTTCCCATACGTACAAGAATATATCTACTATAATACTGCCCCAATGTACAAGAATATAACTACTATAATACTGCCCCTATGTACAAGAATATATCTACTATAATACTGCCCTATGTACAAGAATATAACTACTATAATACTGCTCCTATATACAAGAATATAACTACTATAATACTGCTCCTATGTACAAGAATATAACTACTATAATACTGCCCCTATGTACAAGAATATAACTACTATAATACTGCTCCTATATACAAGAATATAACTACTATAATACTGCTCCTATATACAAGAATATAACTACTATAATACTGCCACTATGTACATCAATATATCTACTATAATACTGCCCCTATGTACAAGAATATAACTACTATAATACTGTCCCTATGTATAAGAATATACTATAATACTGCCCCTATATACAAGAATATACCTACTATATTACTGCTCCTATGTACAAGAATATAACTACTATAATACTGCCCCTATGTATAAGAATATAACTACTATAATACTGCCACTATGTACATCAATATAACTACTATAATACTGTCCCTATGTACAAGAATATATCTACTGGGGGCGTGGCCTGGCAGCTGATGGCGGAGGTCGCATAAACCAGGAGCTCCCGGACCGCAGGGCACAGAAGCGGCTATAAAGCACGACCCGGTGTACTACCGATCACCTAGTTTACTCCTGTCTTGAGTGGAAGCACCAGAGCGCTGATGGGTAAGGTGAAATCCCCCCAGCAGCCGCTCCCTAAGAGAGTGACAGACTTTTTCCAGTCAGGCCGGCAGGACGCTAACACCTCTTCCAATATGGCGCCGCCTTCCCCCCGGGCGGCCAGAGCTTCCCGCCGAGAGGCCGTCTCCCAGGTCTCTGCACCTTCCTCTTTACCAGAGGAGGGCCCGGTCACGTTTGCACACATGAGAAGTCTGTTTGTAGACCTCCGTGCCTCTATACAGGAGGACATTAAGAGCGTGGTGGCAGAGCTGAGGGGAGATGTAGCAGAGCTGGGCTCCCGGACGGACCATCTGGAGGCTAAAATGTCAGAGCTCGTCCAGTCACATAATGCCTTACTGGATGACCATGAACTCCTCCAACAGACAATGGTGAAGATACAAGCGAAACAATGTGACCTGGAGGACAGAAGCCGACGCAATAATGTACGTCTCAGGGGTGTAGCAGAGATAATCTCCAATGCCGAGCTGCGATCTTTCCTGCAAGACTTCATGATGGAGCTGCTCCCGGAGTTGGACCGACGGGATCTTAAAATTGATAGAATTCATCGGCTCCCTAAACCACCTACTGTACGAGCTGACCTACCCAGAGATGTTCTCGCAAGAGTTCATTTCTTTGAAACAAAGGAGGAATTTATGCAAGCTCTGCGCAAGAATCCTACGCTCCCAGAAAGATTTACTGGTGTGGAGGTTTTCCCTGACTTGTCACCAGGGACGCTGGAGATGCGGCGGGCCTTTAAACAGTACACCACGGTTCTCAGAGATAATGATATCTCATATGTCTGGGGGCACCCGACTAAACTGATCATCCGGAGGGACAACTCCACCCATGTCTGCCTGCTTCCTCTGCAAGCAAAGAAGCTGCTGATGAGCTGGGGTCTCTATAAGGAGAATGCTCAACCTGCCTCCCAGCCCCCTGACCCAAAGCTACCCCGTGCTCCAAAATCTGCTGGCAGAAGAAGAAGAATTGAGACGGACTGGTCTGCTACTTGAACTCTCACACCACACCGAGGTCTTAATCATTATTGCCCTGGGATCGCTTTCCTGGACTTGGTAACTGCATCCCAGATTTTATTTTGTTCCCCCTTTATTGTACTTTGCTTGCCTCTTACTATATCCTCTCTGTACTCTTTTTTCCTCTTACTAATCTACCTTTACTCTCTCTTCACTTTTCCTCATTCTGCCCCTCTATCCTCCCACCCCTTCTTTAATCTTTCTCCTTCCTCTCTTAGCTCCTTTCTAGCATAATTACCCTTTTTATTATTGGGATCCTTTTGCCCCCTTGAGCGAATTTTTTTCGCTTCCGGTTCGCCTCATTGAGGTTTGTGAACCTCCCCGTCACTGGGGGATTGTTATATAATCTTTAATTATTATTTTTTTTTTTTTCCTCTTTCGGTGTGTTGGTTTGTGTGTCGGTTTTTGATTTATCATGTTTTTTCTTCCTTCCCTAAATCCTTGTCACTGCATCCAAGTTTTTAGCATAACTACGGTGAGCAACCTCTTGATAGTTTTTTCTTTTACCCATAATGCATATTTCACTATTATCCATAAATGTTAACGGGCTTAACTCCCCCCAGAAGCGGGCTTTCCTGCGAAATCAGATCAAGAAATCGCGTTCAGATATAGTGATGCTACAGGAGACGCACCTTCTGGAGGGAGATAATCGCAGAATAGCGTCCCGCTTTTATCCAGATCAGTTTTTTGCCAATGCCAGAACGAAAAAGGCGGGTGTTGCAATTTTGATACGCTCTAGCGTATCCTTTGAATTGATTGATCAGATCTCCGACCCGGAGGGTAGATTCCTGATGATCTCTTGCCGTCTGAATAATATAACCTATTCCTTGCTATCAGTCTATGCTCCCAACACCCGCCAAATTTCGTTTGTACGGGCGCTGTTTGAGGACCTTACCCCCTCTTTTAGGGGACACAGGATAGTCGCCGGTGACTTTAACGCCCCCCTAGATAAGATCTTGGACTGTTCGTCACCTGCAGACTGCAGAAAAGAGCTTGGCCTGGTGATATCTGAATATCACCTACACGATGTTTGGAGATATCACCACTCCGCCGAACGAGATTACACATTTTTCTCGCATAGACACGGCTCCTTTAGTCGTATAGATTTTATTCTAATCAGCGATTCACTGCTCCCACACTGTCTCGGGGCTGAAATTGGTGATATCTCCTGGTCCGATCATGCCCCACTGACCATCAAATTAGAGGACTCCATGTCCCCTGCGCCCTCGTTCCACTGGAGGCTGAATGACCACCTCCTTGCCTCGGCATCTACTTGTGATGCACTGGCGGCTCAGCTTCAGGAATTTTATTTGATCAATGATACAGACGGTATGGCCCCAGATACACTTTGGTATGCTCATAAGGCGGTCATGAGAGGGCATTTGATTAAAACGGCAGCTCATGCAAAGAAGATTTTTAATAGTTCTCTGACGGCGTTGCTTTCCAAAATTAAAACTCTTCAGTCGACATATACCTCCTCACCTGATCCCGCCGTCCTGACCTCACTCTTACGCCATCGCAATCAACTACGCTCACTTCTCCTCTCCAGGGTGGAATATCAATTAAAAAAGACTAATTCAGCCTATTATGGCATGGGGGATAGGGCGGGGGCCCTCTTGGCCCGTAGAGTCAAGGGGGCAGAGGTTCACCGCAAAATTTCCCATCTTATAACTACCCGGGGTGAGACTATTCGAAACCCCATACAGATTGCGGATCAATTTAAAAAGTATTATGATAACTTGTACAATCTTAATATGTCCTCCTCAACTCCACAGCCCACCCCGGATGCCATTAAATCTTTTCTGGACAGAGCTAAACTCCCAACCCTTTCTCGCCTGCAACTAGAGTTTCTAAACCGTCCATTTACCCAGACTGAGATACTTCAAATTATTAGAGCCTCCAGAAAACGGTCAGCCCCAGGTCCCGATGGCTTCAGTTACCAATATTATGCTACCTTCAGCGACATACTTGCGCCCCACTTGCTTAAACTGTTTCAACATTGGCAGGCGGAGGGGGTCATCAGAGCGGAGGGTCTGGCTGCTTCTATATCGACGATCCTCAAACCAGATAAACCTCCCACGTTGGAGAGTAGCTATCGCCCGATAGCGCTGTTGAACTGTGATCTCAAGATATATTCGAAGCTGCTGGCGGAGCGCCTCAAAGTAGTCCTCCCCTCCTTGATCGCTTTAGACCAGGTGGGCTTTATCCCGGGCAGACAAGCGAGAGATGCGACAAGGAGGGCAATTGACCTCCTAGAGGTTCTGGAGGAGAGAGGGACCCCCGGTGCACTCATCTCTTTGGACGCAGAGAAAGCGTTTGATCGGGTGCACTGGGGGTACCTGGCGGCAGTGCTAGACAAATTTGCTTTTAACGGCAACATAAAGTCCGCCATAATGGCACTATACTCCCACCCTTCGGCGGTGGTGAGAGCGGGGGGATTTTGCTCCTCCTCTTTTAAAATTTCCAACGGCACGCGTCAGGGTTGCCCCCTCTCTCCTCTAATCTTTGCTATGGCGATGGAACCGCTAGCAGCTATCATCCGAATGCATCCTGATTTCGCTGGTATTACAGTGGGACCCACAGAACATAAGATCTCCTTGTACGCGGATGATGTCCTCCTGACTTGCACAGACCCCCTGAAATCTATCCCGACGCTGATGAGTATTTTAGACGACTTCACTAATGCCTCGTATTATAGGCTTAATTTAACAAAATCCTCAATTTTCCCGGTGAACATCCCGCTTTCCATTCAGGAGACAATACGAGATTCCCATCCCTTCCTCTGGGCACCAGAGGGTTTCCGCTATCTAGGCATCTTTCTTTCATCCTGCAAATGTATTGTGCGCATTAATTGCGATTCTTTGCTCGCCTCGCTTAAACACTCTTTCACACAATATTCTGCGACTCAGTTGTCCTGGATAGCGAGGATTCAGACCGTTAAGATGATGGCACTCCCCAAAATTCTTTATATACTCAGATGTATACCCATTCTGTTCCCCAGTAGGTACCTAAATCAATTTAGGGTGGCTCTGGGGAGATTCATATGGAGTGGCAGGCCTCATAGAATTTCTATGACCACCCTCACTTTCCCATATTCGCTGGGTGGAGTCGGTATACCTGATATACGGACATACTATACGGCAATCGTATTAGACGTTGCTAAGAGCTACTGGGCAGAGTCCCCACCATCGTTGTGGCTACAGATTGAGGCCAGTTTTGCTCCGAGTGGATCTTCCAGACTCTACCTTGAGACGAACCTGTTAAAGCGAACAATCCCGGCGACCTCACTCCAGGCAACGCGGACACTCTTAGATTTGTGGTCCAGACTCAGCAGAAGTCATTTTTCATTTCTGTATAGATACATCTCTCTTTCAGCCATAGAATCTCTCATACCGGATATTTCCTTCACCGCGTGGCGCACTAATGGACTCCACTTACTTTCGGATGTTTTACTTGACGGGAAACTAATACCTTTTACCCAATTACAAACAAAGTATGCATTGGCTCCTTCGGAGTTTTTCACTCACTTTCGCCTGGGTCATCTTTTACACTCGATCACTTTGCCCGAATGTGACCTAACCTCCATCTCTCTTCCTTTGCAGGCGCTTTTTAAGCAGTCCTCCCATTCCCCGCATGCCGTCTCCATTATCTATGATGCCCTTATGACCAGCCAAGCCACCGCCAAGCTTCCGTATATGTCCCGTTGGGAATCACGGTTCTCGTTCACTGCCTCCTTGGAACAATGGCATAATGCAGCAGGCCACGTGGCACATTTCACCTCGTGTATTAACCACCTAGAGCAGTCCAGGAAACTGTCTTTGGACTGGTATTTGACTCCTCATCGTGTCTCCAAGTTTAGAGGGCGAGGGGCTCCTTCTTCACCTAATTGTTGGAAGGGTTGTCCCGTATTGGGCACAGAAGCTCACTTATGGTGGGATTGCATTGGAGTTAGGAGATTCTGGTCCGGAGTTGAGGCACTTATGGTGACACTAACGGGTCTCCCGATTCAGTTAGATGCCCCCTTGGCCCTTCTTGGACTGGATCTGGAAGCATTTCCACGTACCCTGCGCCCGATCATCACTAATGTATTAATTGCGGCTCGTCTTACCATAGCTTCTCATTGGAAATCACCAAAGTCGCCAGACATCCCAGAGCTTTTGGCTAGATTAAATCAGCACTTTTCTCACGAGCTAATGCTAGCACACGATCTTAAACGTAAGACTAAGATTTTAAATTGGTGGGACCCTTGGGTCACTTCATCCTATAACGAGGTTGTACTTCATTCTTGATAGACCCAGTCAAACTTTGCCTCAAATTTTGCCTTTTGATTGATGTTTTCTATGTAGATATGCATTTTCCAGATGTATGCTCGTAATTACACGTATTGTTGGATGCTTCCCCCTCCCCTCCCCCTCCTTGAGCGCATGGCAATTAGTGCTATGCTACTCTCCTTTCTGTTAATGGTTGTCTGATTTTTCTGTAATGATTCAATAAAAATCCAATGGTTTAAAAAAAAAAGAATATATCTACTATATTACTGCTCCTATGTACAAGAATATAACTACTATAATACTGCTCCTATGTACAAGAATATACCTACTATATTACTGCTCCTATGTACAAGAATATAACTACTATAATACTGCCCCTATGTATAAGAATATAACTACTATAATACTGCCACTATGTACATCAATATAACTACTATAATACTGTCCCTATGTACAAGAATATATCTACTATATTACTGCTCCTATGTACAAGAATATAACTACTATAATACTGCTCCTATGTACAAGAATATATCTACTATATTACTGCTCCTATGTACAAGAATATAATTACTATAATACTGCTCCTATATACAAGAATATAACTACTATAATACTGCCCCCTATGTACAAGAATATAACTACTATAATACTGCTCCTATGTACAAGAATATAACTACTATAATACTGTCCCTATGTATAAGAATATACTATAATACTGCCCCTATATACAAGAATATACCTACTATATTACTGCTCCTATGTACAAGAATATAACTACTATAATACTGCCCCTATGTATAAGAATATAACTACTATAATACTGCCACTATGTACATCAATATAACTACTATAATACTGTCCCTATGTACAAGAATATATCTACTATATTACTGCTCCTATGTACAAGAATATAACTACTATAATACTGCTCCTATGTACAAGAATATAACTACTATAATACTGCCCCTATGTACAAGAATATAACTACTATAATACTGCTCCTATATACAAGAATATAACTACTATAATACTGCTCCTATATACAAGAATATAACTACTATAATACTTCCCCTATGTACAAGAATATAACTACTATAATACTGCTCCTATGTACAAGACTATAACTACTATAATACTGCCCCTATACACAAGAATATAACTATTATAATACTGCCCCTATGTACAAGAATATAACTACTATAATACTGCCCCTATGTATAAGAATATAACTACTATAATACTGCCACTATGTACATCAATATATCTACTATAATACTGCCCCTATGTACAAGAATATAACTACTATAATACTGTCCCTATGTATAAGAATATACTATAATACTGCCCCTATATACAAGAATATACCTACTATATTACTGCTCCTATGTACAAGAATATAACTACTATAATACTGCCCCTATGTATAAGAATATAACTACTATAATACTGCCACTATGTACATCAATATAACTACTATAATACTGTCCCTATGTACAAGAATATATCTACTATATTACTGCTGCTATGTACAAGAATATAACTACTATAATACTGCTCCTATGTACAAGAATATATCTACTATATTACTGCTCCTATGTACAAGAATATAATTACTATAATACTGCTCCTATATACAAGAATATAACTACTATAATACTGCCCCCTATGTACAAGAATATAACTACTATAATACTGCTCCTATGTACAAGAATATAACTACTATAATACTGTCCCTATGTATAAGAATATACTATAATACTGCCCCTATATACAAGAATATACCTACTATATTACTGCTCCTATGTACAAGAATATAACTACTATAATACTGCCCCTATGTATAAGAATATAACTACTATAATACTGCCACTATGTACATCAATATAACTACTATAATACTGTCCCTATGTACAAGAATATATCTACTATATTACTGCTCCTATGTACAAGAATATAACTACTATAATACTGCTCCTATGTACAAGAATATATCTACTATATTACTGCTCCTATGTACAAGAATATAACTACTATAATACTGCTTCTATATACAAGAATATAACTACTATAATACTGCTTCTATATACAAGAATATAATTACTATAATACTGCTCCTATATACAAGAATATAACTACTATAATACTGCCCCCTATGTACAAGAATATAACTACTATAATACTGCTCCTATGTACAAGAATATAACTACTACTAGATGGCAGCCCGATTCTAAAGAATCGGGTAGTCTAGAATCCATATATAGTTTATTTACTAATAGTTACGGGAGTGCGGTTGAAATTAATTGTGTGTATACAGGTGGCTCTGTGGGTAGCAGAGTATATGGTGGCTCAGTGGCTAGCACTGAGATTGGTCAGCGCAGCGGTGACTCAGTGGTAGCAGTGAGTCGGTGGTCAGTGGTAGCGTGAGTGCGGTGAGATTGGTCGAGCGAAGCGCCGTGGGCAGAGTGGTGAGCGCAGCGCGTGGCCAGAGTGGTGAGCGCAGCGCCGTGGGCAGAGTGGTGAGCGCAGCGCCGTGGCCAGAGTGGTGCAGCGCAGCGCCGTGGCCAGAGTGGTCAGCGCAGGCCGTGGCCAGAGTGGTCAGCACATACACACACACACATACACACACACATATACACACACACACACACACACTCCGCTATACTTACCACCGACCCTGCGTCTTCTCCGGCGCCTGGATCCTGAGTGAACATGTGGCCACCCCCAGACGACTGGAGAGGGCAGAGGACAGCTGGAGGCTGGAGGCGGCAGAGGACGGCTGGAGGGGGCAGGGGACGGCTGGAGGCTGGAGAGGGCAGAGGACGGCTGGAGCTGAGAGGGCAGAGGACGGCTGGAGGCTGGAGAGGGCAGAGGACGGCTGGAGGCTGGAGAGGGCAGAGGACGGCTGGAGGCTGGAAGGGCAGAGGACGGCTGGGAGGCTGGACGAGGGCAGAGGACGGCTGGAGGTGAGAGGGCAGAGGACGGCTGGAGGGGCAGAGGGCTGGAGGACGGGTGGAGGAGGGCAGAGGGCAGAGGACAGCTGGAGGGGGCAGAGGACGGCTGGAGGGGGCAGAGGACGGCTGGAGGGGGCAGAGGACGGCTGGAAGGGGCAGAGGGGGCTGGAGGGGCAGAGGGCGGCTGGAGGTGGAGAGGGCGGCTGGAGAGGGCAGAGGCGGCTGGAGGCTGAGAGGGCAGAGGACGGCTGGAGGCTGGAGAGGGCAGAGGACGGCTGGAGGCTGGAGAGGGCAGAGGACGGCTGGAGGCTGGAGAGGGCAGAGGACGGCTGGAGGCTGGAAGACGCTGGAGGGCAGAGGACGGCTGGAGAGGGCAGAGGACGGCTGGAGAGGGCAGAGGACGGCTGGAGAGGGCAGAGGACGGCTGGAGGGGGCAGAGGACGGCTGGAGGGGGCAGAGGACGGCTGGAGGGGGCAGAGGACGGCTGGAGGGGGCAGAGGACGGCTGGAGGGGGCAGAGGAGGCTGGGGGAGCAGAGACGGTGGAGGGGGCAGAGGGACGGCTGGGGGAGAGGGCTGGAGAGGGCAGAGGACGGCTGGAGAGGGCAGAGGACGGCTGGAGGCTGGAGAGGGCAGAGGACGGCTGGAGGCTGGAGAGGGCAGAGGACGGCTGGAGGCTGGAAAGGGCAGAGGACGACTGGAGAGGGCAGAGGACGGCTGGAGAGGGCAGAGGACGGCTGGAGAGGGCAGAGGATGGCTGGAGAGGGCAGAGGACGGCTGGAGGGGGCAGAGGACGGCTGGAGGGGGCAGAGGACGGCTGGAGGGGGCAGAGGACGGCTGGAGGGGGCAGAGGATGGCTGGAGGGGGCAGAGGACGGCTGGAGGGGGCAGAGGACGGCTGGAGGGGGCAGAGAACGGCTGGAGAGGGCAGAGGACAGAGGACGGCTGTAGGCTGGAGGAGGGAGAGGACGGCTGTAGGCTGGAGGAGGGAGAGGACGGCTGTAGGCTGGAGGAGGGAGAGGACGGCTGTAGGCTGGAGAGGGCAGAGGACGACTGGAGAGGGCAGAGGACGGCTGGAGAGGGCAGAGGACGGCTGGAGAGGGCAGAGGACGGCTGGAGGGGGCAGAGGACGGCTGGAGGGGGCAGAGGACGGCTGGAGGGGGGAGAGGACGGCTGGAGGGGGGAGAGGATGGCTGGAGGGGGGAGAGGACGGCTGGAAGGGGGAGAGGACGGCTGGAGGGGGAGAGGACGGCTGGAAGGGGGCAGGGGACGGCTGGAGGCTGGTAAGGGCAGAGGACGGCTGGAGGCTGGAGAGGGCAGAGGACGGCTGGAGGCTGGAGAAGGCAGAGGACGGCTGAAGGCTGGAGAGGGCAGAGGACGGCTGGAGGCTGGAGAGGGCAGAGGACCGCTGGAGGCTGGAGAGGGCAGAGGACGGCTGGAGGCTGGAGAGGGCAGAGGACGGTTGGAGGGGGCAGGGGACGGCTGGAGGCTGGAGAGGGCAGAGGACGGCTGGAGGCTGGAGAGGGGCAGAGGCTGGAGGGGGCACAGGCTGGAGGGGGCACACGGCACAGGCTGGAGGGGGCACACGGCACAGGCTGGAGGGGGCACAGGGCACAGGCTGGAGGGGGCACAGGCTGGAGGGGGCACAGGCTGGAGGGGGCAGAGGGCACAGGCTGGAGGGGGCACAGGCTGGAGGGGGCACAGGGCACAGGCTGGAGGGGGCACAGGGCACAGGCTGGAGGGGGCACAGGCTGGAGGGGGCACAGGCTGGAGGGGCACAGGGCACAGGCTGGAGGGGCAGAGGCTGGAGGGGGCACAGGGCACAGGCTGGAGGGGGCACAGGACGGAGGGGGCACAGGACGGAGGGGGCACAGGGCACAGGCTGGAGGGGGCAGAGGGCACAGGCTGGAGGGGGCACAGGGTACAGGCTGGAGGGGGCACAGGCTGGAGGGGGCACAGGGCACAGGCTGGAGGGGACACAGGGCACAGGCTGGAGGGGGCACAGGATGGAGGGGGCACAGGATGGAGGCGGCACAGGCTGGAGGGGGCACAGGCTGGAGGGGGCACAGGGCACAGGCTGGAGGGGGCACAGGATGGAGGGGGCACAGGATGGAGGGGGCACAGGATGGAGGGGGCACAGGGCACAGGCTGGAGGGGTCAGAGGGCACAGGCTGGAGGGGGCACAGGGCACAGGCTGGAGGGGGCACAGGACAGAGGCTGGAGGGGGCACAGGCTGGAGGGGCACAGGGCACAGGCTGGAGGGGCACAGGCTGTAGGGGGCACAGGGCACAGGCTGTAGGGGGCACAGGGCAGAGGCTGTAGGGGGCACAGGGCACAGGCTGGAGGGGGCACAGGCTGGAGGGGGCCCAGGCTGGAGAGGAGGCGGAGGCTGGAGGGCAGAGGAGCGTGTGGGGGTGCAGACTCACTGCGGCCGCCGCGGCGTCTGCTGTTGGAGGAGAGGAGGGGCAGGCAGAGCCGCAGGACAGGAAGTCCCGCCCTCCGTCCTCTCCGGGCGCGCGGCGGGGAGCACGGGTACCCTCAGGGTGTGTGTGGCCCCCCGAGGTGGCGGGCAATAGGCCCCCCTGCCCCCCCTGTATGTTCGGTAGTGTCTGGAGGGCAGAGGGTGGAGGGGAGTGGCTGGAGGGCACACGGAACTTCCGAGATCGGAACGTTCCTGTGCCAGTGCCTGTAGCCGGGCTGAGCGCGGCTACAGTGCACTGGATGACGTCACCAGCCCTGGGCGAAGACCATCACGGAAGTGGCCTTCGCCTTTTCCGGAAGTGGCCTTCGGGTTTTATATATAAGATAATACTGCCCCTGTATACAAGAATATAACTACTATAATACTGCCCCTATGTACAAGAATAGAACTACTATAATACTGCCCCTATGTACAAGAATATAACTACTATAATACTGCCCCTATGTACAAGAATATAACTACTATAATACTGCTCCTATATACAAGAATATAACTACTATAATACTGCCCCTATGTACAAGAATATAACTACTATAATACTGCTCCTATGTACAAGAATATAACTACTATAATACTGCCCCTATATACAAGAATATAACTACTATAATACTGCTCCTGTGTACAAGAATATAACTACTATAATACTGCCCCTATGTACAAGAATATAACTACTATAATACTGCCATGTGTAAAGAATATAACTTATAAATTTGTATGTTTTGTACATTACATATAAAGGAGTATAATTATATTTCTTTTTTTTTATACAGGTTGCAGTTAAGGTAGGACATTTTCTATTTTTGTATTTTTACATATTTCTAAAGACATCAACAAACAATAATATAAACTTTCCAACTCATGATGCATTTGAAATATTATATGTGAAATGTAGCATTTTTGTTTGGTCTTGAGAAGGGTCCTGGCTTCAGTTGCAGACAGAGTGATAAGGTCGTCCTCGTGCTGCTGTCAGAGATCGGTCTGATCTCAAGTTTGTAAACACAAGATTACAAATGATCCCTTTATTCCGAACCTAATGTAATGATTGTATCTAGAACCTGTAACATAGAATGGTGGAAGGATCCTCCATATGTGTCGCTATGTAACAATAGAGTCAAGTAGATAGAAATTAATATTTTTGCTCTGTCCCATTGAAGCTCATTCTATTGTTGGCCGCAGTGCGCCGGATCAAGCCCATTCTATTTTTGGCCGCAGTGCGCCAGATCCGACCCTATTGAATCCCATTCTATTTTTGGCCACAGTGCACCAGATCCTGCCCCTTTGGAGCCCATTCTATTTGTGGACATAGTGCACCGGATCTGGCCCTATTCAAGCTTATTCTATTGTTGGCCATGGTGCGCCAGATCCGGCCCTATTGAATCCCATTCTATTTTTGGCCACAGTGCACCAGATCCTGCCCCATTGGAGCCCATTCTATTTTGTGGACATAGTGCACCGGATCTGGCCCTATTCAAGCTTATTCTATTGTTGGCCATGGTGCGCCAGATCCGGCCCTATTGAATCCCATTCTATTTTTGGCCACAGTGCACCAGATCCTGCCCCATTGGAGCCCATTCTATTTGTGGACATAGTGCACCGGATCTGGCCCTATTCAAGCTTATTCTATTGTTGGCCATGGTGCGCCAGATCCGGCCCTATTGAATCCCATTCTATTTTTGGCCACAGTGCACCAGATCCTGCCCCATTGGAGCCCATTCTATTTGTGGATCAGACCCTATTCAAGCTCACTCTATTGTTGGCCGTGGTGCGCCAGATTCGGCCATATTGAAGCCCATTCTATTTTTGGACATAGTGCACCGGATCCGACCCTATTCAAGCTCATTCTATTCTTGGCCGTGGTGGGCCAGATTCGGCCATATTGAAGCTCATTCTATTTTTGGACATAGTACGCAGGATCAGGCCACACTGAAGCTCATTCTATTGTTGGTGTAAAGACTATGCAGTAATGTTTGGCCATACAGTGCTCAGGGTTCTGTATGATTTTCAATGGGGGAAAAGAGGACAAATTATTTCATGCAAAAATTTGCTGAGTTCTCCTGTCCAGTAATCGTCCGTGAGATCGGATCCAGCACAATCCATTCTGCAAACACAACTTTATTGTCCATTTTGCAAATGTCAATCAAATGTCCTCATCATGTCCATTCTTTTAGTGTTTTTGCACCGTTTTGCACCCATTCAAACGTACGCAAAAATACATGACAAACACCTAAACACTTGCTGTTTGTATGCAGCGTTTTTTCTGCCAACATTTAAGCAGATTTTCCTGCACCAACCCCAGTTTCTCCATGTGTGCAAATGCCCTTAGGGTACCGTCACACACAGAGATATATTGCATGCAACTCACTGGTTGCAGTGAAATCATGGACACATAATTACATTTGTACACAGCCAGAAAATAGAACAATGTGTCCATGATTTCACTGCAACCAGTGAGTTGCATGCAATATAGCTCTGTGTGTGACGGTGCCCTTAGTGCCACATTTCTAAAAGTGGATGATGAGACCGAGCCTTGTACAAGGAAAAATTTCTCATTCATAAAAATAAGTATATTAGTAGAAATTAAAAAAAATAATACATTTATTGTCCGTGATTGGGTTTCAAATTGGAACTGGAATACTAAAAGGAAAGTGTAAGCATCTCTTACTTTGGACAACGTGTCTACCCAAGCTGGAGAAGCCTCCTTCATCTTTCCTACTGTGTAGGAGAATAGAAGAGCCGTTGTTCTGCTGCACATAGATTCACAAAAGTTGCAATTCTTTGTCCTCTTAAGCTCAAGATCCACTTAGATTATGATCTTATTTCATCGCTCGTACCTTTTTGTGCAGGTCCAGCTGTTATGGACATAAGTATTCCAACAAGGGTAAAAGTGAAAATAAAGCCTATCTCCAAACAACTGCCTTGAGTAGCCTTGACAGGTTTCTGTACAGACTAGTATCTCTAGCTGCACAGTCTGTAGTGGTTCCTGTACAAGGTGGAATATCCCTAGGTGAAACACCAGAAACCCACAACTCAGACCTGACTGCATGAAACGCCGTCAAGTTGTTCCTCGTTACTCCTTAGGAACCAGAGGGAAGGTAACAGAGCACTCTGTGTGTAGCAAAAGAAAAGGTTCTGCACCACCAACTAAATAGGACTACTCCTGCAATTCAAGAAGGCTGCATACAAACGGTTAACCAAAGTGGTGTTATGGGTCACAACCCCACTTGTGGTGCTCAACCAGAACAGAGAGTCCAATACAACTCCAAATCCATAAAGAAGAAAAAATAGTGGCACTCACTGGGAGAAGTGTAAAATCTTTGCCTTTATTGGTCCATTAAAATAAGGCAAGCAAAGCTAAGGCGGCAGGATGAGGTCTGTGTGGAACGATAACTGTTTTGCTCAAGATCCTGGCGCTTCTACAGGTTCATGGATGAACCTGTACAAGCGATGGAAATGTGTACGAAACAGCTGTCATCCCAGACAGACCTCATCCTGCCGCCTTAGCTTTGCTTGCCTTGTTTTAATGGATTAATAAAGGCAAAGATTTTACACTTCTCTCAGTGAGTGCCACAATTTTTTTTATAGTTTCAAGAAAACAGTGCACTAAAACCCATGATAGGAAAAGTGCAGAGATAAACAAGGACCCATGGTGTGGAAATATTAAATGTGTGCATATGTGGAAATAAGGTAAAGTAGCTACTGCAAGTTAGGAAAGCCTTCTACAACCTAACTAACAGAAGAAAGGAGTAGGTAAGATATGAGAGACACCAAAGAGCAAATACCAAGCCGGTCTCTGTCTGACCAGCAAACATCCATAGTGTGGCTGGAACTCCTTAGCAGGAACCACACAGAAATATAGCCAGCAGAGAAGGCCAGCATCAGGAGGGTATAAATAGTCACATCCAAGATGTGATAGGACAGCGTAAATGAGCAAATGAAAACACAGTCAGCACTTAGGCACAGATTGACCATATTGTGGTTAATCAGGGAAGGAAACCAAAAGGTTAATTGAATCCTAATGCATGACACAGGTATATAAATTACACTTATGGATGGGTATATTCTTGTATTTGCCATATTTATTTTGCTTAATTGTTCTCATCCAATATTTCAATTTTAATTAAACCTAATTTCTTTGTATCATACCAAAATATCCAGAAAATAAGCCAAATTCCTTGCTATTGCATGTTTTTAGCTACATGGCGTCATCCTATTATATATGAATTGATGTACTCTCTCTTATATCTCACACTCATTTACCGATTTTTCTGATAATTAGGAAACTAAGACGGGGTCACAACAAATATGTTCCCAGCAGCAAGCAACAGACATCATGATTCTAGATACAATCCAGACCAGAGAAGTTACCAGATCTTTCTCGGTTCAGCCGGGCACCTACGTCATTCTGCCCTTCACACGAGACAAGGGACAAGAATCGAAGTTCCTGCTGAGAATCTTTATAAAGACCTCGCAGATCGCTGAGTAATCATTTTTTCATTTTATTTTGCCTTTCAAAGAAGAATCAATGAAAAGGTCAATATTTTGCAATGTAATAATGAAACTTTTATATGGCTCTGGAAAGTTATTGGGTACCTTGGTCACATAGGATCTGGTTAGGGCTGCCTGGTCCTAAGTTCCCATGTCCAGTAATCATCCATTAGAACAGATCTAGTAGAAATCTATTATGCAAACAGAACTTATTTGTCCATTGGAAAAATTGATTTTTGCAGGATCTGTTTTTTTAACATGGGAGCGTCAAGGGGTCCTACACAATCAACAGAGTGAGAGATGAGTGAACAGCCCAAGAACCTTTATTACTTTAAATGTGAAAGGTCCATGAAACAATCCACCACACAAAGATTACTAGAAATTCATAATGGGCTTTGCTAATATTGGCCTGACGATATGAATTTTGGACTTAGTGCCAGCTGACAATACAAAGCTGGCATTAACCCCTTTATCACCCAGCGTGCACCCCTACCAGCGCTGCTGGAAGAGCTGGGTAAAGTGCCTGAATATGGCTCTATGAAAGAATGTGCCATCTTCAGGGGTTGTTGTGGGCTGAGATTTTCAGCATGGGGGCCCAGAATGCTGGGCCTTATAACGCAGAGAATCCTAGCCCCCAGCTTACTGGGCTTTACCTTGTTTGGCAATTACAAATAGGGAGAAGCCCACACATTTTTTCTTAATTGTTTACTTAAATAATTAAAAAAAAATAATGGGCTTACCTGTGTTTTGATTGCCAGTCAAATTAAAGCCAGGCAGCTGGGGGTGGCAGCCCTGTCCGCTTTATCTGTGCTGAGAATCACAAATACTGTAAAGCGCTATGCAAACATTTTTTAATTGTTTAATTTAACAGTACTATGATGTCAATCAATGGGTGAGGGGCCCAACGGCCAATTACAGATGCTGTCACAGATTTTGGGCATCTGTGATTGGCTGCTGGAGTAACCTTAAACAAGCAGTTTTCAGATTACTTCAACAGCCAATAACAGACAGCCATTTTCTATGACAGCATCTGTGATTGGCTATTCGGCCCCTCTGCAGTGAATATACATAAAGTTAATGAGCGGCCCTGGGAGTAGATGCAGTGAGATGGCGGGACACAGTATGAGCTCCTGTTTAATAACTATTTTGTTTATTTTTACAGTTCCCCGCCCGTGAACTCGAACCCGAACTGTAACACAGACTTCCCGGAGAAGTCCACATTCAGGATCTGTCCCCGAGCACTAGGTGTTCAGTACGGACCCCAAATTTACAGTTCAGGTTCGCCCATCACTAGTCTCTCTACACCAAAATTGATTGTGCAAAACTGTTTGCAACTTTTTGGCGATTTTGTCAGCTCTGCCAACTTTTTTGAAAAGTTTAGCAAAATGTGATGTGGCTACGCCTGGTCCCATCAGATTCATCAACATATAGAATAGAAAAATTCTTATCACTAGTGATGACTGAGCTCTACCATGTTCGGGTGCTTGGAACTCATTAAGAGCATTTGTATGCTCGGATGGGAGACGCCTGTGTACCCAAGTATAACGAAAGTCAATTAGGAACTTTAGCATTTTTCTAGTAGATTTCCCTATGAAATGCTCGGTTTTCCAATGATTTTGATTATACCGGGTGGGCCATCTATGTGGATGCACCTAAATAAAATGGGAATGGTTGGTGATATCAACTTCCTGTTTATGGCACAATAGTATATGGGAGGGGGAAAACTTTTCCAGATGGGTGGTGACCATGGCGGCCATTTTGAAGTTGGCCATTTTGGATACAACTTTATTTTTTTCAGTAGGAAGAGGGTCATGTGACACATGAAACATATTGAGAAATTCATTAAAAAAATCAATGGTGTGCTTGGATTTAACGTGACTTTATTCTTTCATGAGTTATTTACAAGTTTATGAGCACTTATAAAATGTGTTCAAAGTGCTGCCCATTGTGTTGGATTGTCAATACAACCCTCTTCTCCCACTCCTGACACACTGATAGCAACACCGCAGAAGAAATGCTGCTCAGGCTTCCAGGATCCGCTGTGTGAGATGCTGCACATCTCGAATCTTCACAGCATAGACAATTGCCTTCAGATGAGGGATGAGGCAAACGTTTTTGTGAATGGTGAAGTTACCAAATAAAACCCCCGCTATTGGTCTGACACTAACCCACAGTGGATAGATCCCTCCAAGACTGCTGGAACACAAACATTGATGGTATGGTGTGGTGTATGAGGCACAAAGATAGTGGGGCCATTCTTCATCAATGGAAACCTCAATGTCACTGGATATGTGAAATTGCTACATGATTCCGATATCCAGTGGCATTGAGGTTTCCATGACAATAGTGGGGATCTGTCCATGGAGCATGCTGGGATTTGTAGTGTCACTGGCTCAGAATCTGCAGATCCAGAGACGCTACAACACCCAGCATGCTCCATCACACAGTCTGCAGATCCAAAGACACTACAACACCCAGCATGCTCCATCACACAGTCTGCAGATCCAAAGACACTACAGCACCCAGCATGCTCCATCACACAGTCTTCAGATCCAAAGACACTACAACCCCCAGCATGCTCCATCACACAGTCTGCACATTCACAGACACTACAACCCTCAGCATGCTCCATCACACAGTCTGCAGATCCAAAGATACTACAACACCCAGCATGCTCCATCACACAGTCTGCAGATCCAGAGACACTACAACTCCCAGCAGAACCAGGAGATGGAGAAGACGAAGGGAGGGAGGGTAAAGGTATTAGTTGGGGCACACAGGACCAGCCTGGTAGAGTGACAGGGAGTGAGTGAGAGGGAGGGTGAAGGTTTGGCTTAGAGCAAACAGGAGTAATACAAAGACACCTAACAACCTCTTATCTAATGTGCTGCACATTCCATCCCCCTGATGCACCCACTTTCTAAGGACTTCTATAACAGATTTGTCTGCAATCATACATGTAATCCCTGAAGTAAAGGTATGATTGTACTCAGTATTCCAGAGCCTGTAAGGACCGGCTTCACTTTATAACCCTAAACCTGCTGGTTGGTCTTTAACCCTGCCAGCACTACCACTTGTGTATTACAGAAGTTAACAGCAATGGCTGTATCTTTGGCATTAACAATCTGCTGCCTGTTGCAGGGCCAGGGCCCGCTTCAGCACCCAGCGTACTTGGGCAAGTTCCTGTCCTGCGCAGCTGGAAGGGCCCACTGGGCATCTGGACAGGCAGCCCTGATGTCAGGGGCCCATCAGGACAAGGACCCCAGACAAGGAGGGGCCCATCAGGACACTAAGCCAGCAGCTGAGTGCTCTCGCGGCGCTGCCAGTGCACATGGCTAATTGCATGCGATCAAATTAGCCATGTGCTGGCACCCTGCGCTTCCTCAGCCGACTGCAGCAGAGTGATGAGTCATCACCCTGCGACCATATCACTTTGGTGCAGCCGGTTAGGCAATGAGGAGGATCGTGGACTGGATCCTGCTGCAAGGACAGCAATCGAGAAGGACAACGGCTCTGGGGGAGCAGAGGAAAGTGAGCATAAATTTTTTTTTTTTTGCTAACTGTGTGCAGCGTGATGGGATTATAGAGGCTGTCACTGGGCTGCATGGAGGTTGTGCTGGACTATGAAGGCTGCTGCCTGGCCATAGAGGCTGCTGGGCTATGAGAGCTGTGCTATGGAGGCTGCTGACTCGGACTCTTATGTGCTATGGTGCTATGCACTATTTCCCCGGCGGGGGGGAGGTGCCATTTGTCTGGCTTTAAATTCTGCACTACATTCCAGGGTAAGATGAAGTGGCAGTTAGCCAGGCGACGCTAAGGAACTTCCAAACCAGAACCTGTGTGCTTTACTGCAGAAACTTGGATACAGAAGTACACAATGGCTTTTTGTGGATTATCATATCTCGTGGGCCCTGGCACACCAGCTCTCAAGTTTGTTGTGGCCTGAACCCACGCATGGACACACCGATTGGGGGGCCTGGACAGGACAAGACAAGCATGGGCCCTATACCTAAGCGGGCAGGAGGCTTCTGGGCGCTGCAGTGAGTTGGCTATTTGCAGGCTAAATGCTGTGCTGGCTTTGCGCTTTAGCCGGATGAGGGTGATGATATCACTGCACTATCTTGGTTGGAGCGTGTGCATGGAGGTGTGCTGGTCTGGAGGCTGGCTAGAGGACAGGCTTGGAGGTGCTAATGTGTTATGTGGCAGTGTGGGTTATGAGGCTGTGCTATGGGGTGTGCTGGTATGGAGGCTGGCTTGGAAGGCTCTGCTGGGTATGGAGGCTGTGCTATGGAGGCTGCTGCTCGGTTATGGATGGTTATGCTACGGAGGCTGCTGCTCGTTTATGGAGGCTGTGCTATGGATGCTAATGCAGGGCTATGATTTCCACCGAAGAAAAAGCTGGGCTTTGTAGTCCGCGCTGACCTCAAGAATCTTCCAGTCCAGTAAAGGGTTAATCAGGTTCTGGTTTATTTGCCTACGCGTTTCGTGGCTTTAAATCTGCCACTTCATCAGGGCTAATGATGAAGTGGCAGATTTAAAGCCACGAAACGCGTAGGAAAATAAACCAGAACCTGATTAACCCTTTACTGGACTGGAAGATTCTTGAGGTCAGCGCGGACTACAAAGCCCAGCTTTTTCTTCGTGGAAATCATTTATCTTCAGTGGGCTCCTGCAGCGACCCTTTACTGGACTGGAAGTTCTTGAGGTCAGCGCGGACTACAAAGCCAGTGGCAAACAGCTTTATCTTCGTGGCTCCTGATTATCCATTTAAAGCCTTCAGTTTTTGGGCTCTCGACAGGACCATTACCGCAGGCTGGTCTCACCGTTGGTTGGGATGGACTTTATTAGCACGCGCTAGGTGGAGTCACCTATGTTATCTTTTTTGAGGATGGAGCTGCTATGGGACTTTGGGTTAATGTGCTAGGAGGTATGAGGCGCTATGGACTGGCTATGGAGGGTTGTGGTTATGGAGGCTGTGCTATGGAGGCTGTGTTATGGAGGCTGTGCTAGAAGGCTGCTGGTATGGTTGCTATGGAGGCTCTGCGGGCTAGAGGCTGTGGGTATGGAGTGCTGTGCTGTGCTTATGAGGCTGTGGCTGGTGTGCTTGAGGCTGTGGTATGGAGGCTATGCTGCTATGGAGTGCTTGAGCTGCTGGTATGATGTGATGGCTGTGCTGTATGGTGTGAGGCTACTGCTGGTTATGGAGGCTAGTTATGGAGGCTGCTGCTGGTATGGAGGCTGTGCTATGGAGGCTTCTTCTTGCTATAAGGAGGCTTGTGGCTGGCTATGGAGGCATGCGCTGGGCTAATATGAAGGCTGCTGGGGCTATGGATGGGCTTCTGCTGGGCTAGATGGAGGCTGTGCTGATGAGGCTGCTGCTGGCTTATGGAAGGCTGTCAGCTGGGCTATATGGAGGCTATTTTGGGCTATGGATGCTGCTGCTGAGCTATGGAGGCTGCTGCTGAGCTATGGAGGCTGATGCTGGGCTATGGAGGCTGCTGCTATGCTATGGAGGCTGTTCTATGGAGGCTGCTGCTGGACTATGGAGGCTGCTGCTGGGCTGCCACAGCATCCAAATAATATATACAGCCCGAAACAGCCTCCAGATAATATAAACAGCCAAGCAGCAGCCTCTAAATAATCCTATACACAGTATATATACCATAGCCTCATTATTATGTATATACAGCCCAGTACAGCCTCCAAATGTATACAGCATGCAACCTCTGTATTATATATGCAGCCCAGCATCAGCCTCTATACTATTTATACAGCCTAGCAGTCTCCATATTATATTTACAGCCCAGCAGCCTCTATATTACATATGCAGCCCTGCACACCCTCAATCTTATATATACAGCCCACCCAGGAGCCTCTATATTATATATACACAGCTCGCATCTTCTATATTATATTTATGAATTGTGGTATGTGTTAAAGGGGCCCACTGAGACTGTTTTGCCCGGGGCCCACAAAAACCTGGAGCCGGCCCTGCCAGGGGCAAACCAGATTCGTAATAACGTCATGTTATATATTATAAAATAACATTCTAACACCCTATGCGGGAAACTATACTATTCATTTTACCTTGTGATGTACTACTGCATAACTTTTCTTACTACTATGCATTAAACATACACTCTCTTCATTGCTACATTTTACATACTGTGTGCTATCCTACCCTATACAAAAGGCATCCACTATTACTTCCTAAGCTATACACAACACTACATTTTACAATAAAGCCGCTGGTGTCTTCAGGGGATAACAGACCGTTTGGTCACACTCTTACATCAGGTCATTTTTACCGTACAAGGAACTCAATAAAAAAACACTAAAACAATGTCAAGATTGCACCATTTCACCGTATAAGGCTACTTTCACATCAGTGTTTGTCGGCATTTGAGACAGATCCTTCAGTTTTCCTGCATGTGCCGCATAAGAGATTACTTGCGGCAAGTGCCGGATCTGCCAGATCTCGGTAAAACCGCAAGTCCCATTGGGAATGAATCAGGCGGAATGCAGTCTTGCCCAAGTGTTCCATTACGCGGCATATCAGGCAAAACTGCTGGACCTACCGCGAATGGCGGAAATCGCTGATGTGAAGGCAGCCTTAGGAATATATATTTTTTTCCATTTTTAGTCCATTATATGATACAATAAATGGGGTTATTTAAAACTACAAATTAGATTGCAAAAAAAGAAAAGCCGTCATGCAGATTGCAAAAATAAACCGTTAAAGGTACCTTTACACGCCGCCACTGCGTGGTAGAAACTGCCATGCAATCGGGATTTTTGTCACTGTTGCCTTGAAATTGCTACGAAGTAGCGGCGTGTAATTTGGGAAAGTGATCGGGTTCCTCGCAGTTGCTTCGGGTAGCTGTTTCTGAGCCGTGTTCTAAAATCCAAGGCAACACAAATGGTGAATTGCCCTGGTATTGGCGTGTAAACGGGGGACAAGGATGGAATCTGCGTCGCCTAGTGATTTCCCCGGGGTGTGCCACAGCGTGCTGGAGACCGCCCCCCTAGCGATGATTGGTGGGGGCTACTGTGTTTCTATTGGCTATCCCTTCACAGGGCGCCATATTTAAAGACCTGTCCATTCACACTACACAATTGCAATGGCGTCATGCATTAGCCAGCCTTCCTGCGCAGGCTGTCCAATCATGACGCTATTGCGTTGTCCAATCAGCGTGTTAGCGTCATGGAATGCACAACTCCGTCACGCCTATGTTTTGGCGCCGCAGAACATGTACGCCCACATTCCCCTACTGACTGTGGTGTGTGAAGGGGCGACGGGATTCAACAGGAAGTTATCCGCAGGATCTGTTGGAACTTCCGGGGAACCACGATACCTTGAGTTGACAACGCAATGGCGGCGTGTATATGCGGAATCGGTGATCGTTAACAACCGTTCAAAACGTGCACGCGCACGTTCGGTTGCTACCGGTTGCCAGTGATAGTGGTAGTGTGTAAAGGTATGTTAAGGCTCAGGGAAGGAGGGAAAGAAAGACAATGATCCTGCAGGAAAATCTTGTAGTCATGAAGGTTAATGGTTGATGGACTGATATCATTCTAATAAACAATGCTACCCTGCTGAATCTATCTATAGTTTGGTATTTATATATTCTATTATATCTGTGTTATATTTGTAGATATCCAGTTATGGAAACAACACAGAGTGAAAGGAAGCGAGGAGTCCACTTCAGCAGTGTCCCGACACAGTACGTAGAGCGTCAACCACCGCCAAACTCAACACATGCGGCTCACACCACTACTTTATTAATAATAATAATAATAATAATATTTATTATTAGACTTACTTTGAGGAGATCATCTACTGTATTGGGGTTTTTTATGATATTGATCCAATCTGTGTTCCCTTTTTTGACTACCTTCACCTGTAGTTGTCTTCCTCCATCTTGGCGCCGGTCATCCTTTTCCTCTTTTCATTTCAACTCTTTGAATCCGTCCATAATTGTCTTCTTCTACAAGTAATTGTATCATCTCAGAGTCAGACAAATCTTCAGTTCAGTTATTATTACAATTATTATTATTATTATTTGTAATATCCCCTTTTTGTTTGAATTAAAATCTACATGTGTATACAAGTGAATTGAACTGGTATGATGGGTTATTATTGTTTTTTAATAATTATTATTAGTAGTAGTATTTGTATCTTGCATTAACAATGTTAAAAACAATATTTTAATAATACAAATAAGAATAATAATAAAAAATATAAATAATAATACAAATACTATACATAGTAATAGTATTATTGTATTATCATAATTATTATAATTATTATTTTGTTATTACTATATTCTTTTTATTTGTACATTATTATTAGTTGGATTATTGCATTAACAATAATACAAATAATAATTCAATAATTCAAATATTACTACTACTACTACTACTAATAATAATAATAATTCAAATAATAAAATAAATAAAATAATTAAAAAAAAAATTTGAGAGCTGTTTTGGTTATTCCACGTAATTTTAATGTTTTTGAGTGCGCTGAATCTGAAAATGTCCTCCATTTTGTCATAGGACATCACGTTTTCTGACAATTTAAGTAACTATGTTAAATGAGACAATACCTCAAAATAAATGAAAATAGACTAAAAATGAATTTTTTATTACAAATGTTTCATGCTAATCATTTTATTAACTGCAATGAGCTCAGTAACACACACTAAAATTGATTCCTCTTACCTGTGAGGCTTCTCTTGGTACATTTACGCTTGTGAGTCGCATCTGTAATGTCTCTCTGAAGCATCTAACAGTAGTCTGCCATCATTGTAATGCTCCATCTTCCCTGGTATCTTCTGCCATCATTGTAATGCTCCATCTTCCCTGGTGTCTTTTGCCATCATTATAGGCTCCATCTTCCCTGGTATCTTCTGCCATCATTGTAATGCTCCATCTTCCCTGGTATCTTCTGCCATCATTGTAATGCTCCATCTTCCCTGGTGTCTTTGCCATCATTGTAATGCTCCATCTTCCCTGGTGTCTTCTGCCATCATTGTAATGCTCCATCTTCCCTGGTATCTTCTGCCATCATTGTAATGCTCCATCTTCCCTGGTATCTTCGCCATCATTGTAATGCTCCATCTTCCCTGGTATCTTCTACCATCATTGTAATGCTCCATCTTCCCTGGTATCTTCTGCCATCATTGTAATGCTCCATCTTCCCTGGTATCTTCTGCCATCATTGTAATGCTCCATCTTCCCTGGTATCTTCTGCCATCATTGTAATGCTCCATCTTCCCTGGTATCTTCTGCCATCATTGTAATGCTCCATCTTCCCTGGTGTCTTCTGCCATCATTGTAATGCTCCATCTTCCCTGGTGTCTTCAGCCATCATTCGTAATGCTCCATCTTCCCTGGTGTCTTCTGCCATCATTGTAATGCTCCATCTTCCCTGGTGTCTTCAGCCATCATCGTAATGCTCCATCTTCCCTGGTGTCTTCTGCCATCATCGTAATGCTCCATCTTCCCTGGTGTCTTCTGCCATCATTGTAATGCTCCATCTTCCCTGGTATCTTCTGCCATCATTGTAATGCTCCATCTTCCCTGGTATCTTCTACCATCATTGTAATGCTCCATCTTCCCTGGTATCTTCTGCCATCATTGTAATGCTCCATCTTCCCTGGTATCTTCTGCCATCATTGTAATGCTCCATCTTCCCTGGTATCTTCAGCCATCATTGTAATGCTCCATCTCCCTGGTATCTTCTACCATCATTGTAATGCTCCATCTTCCCTGGTATCTTCTGCCATCATTGTAATGCTCCATCTTCCCTGGTATCTTCTGCCATCATTGTAATGCTCCATCTTCCCTGGTATCTTCTGCCATCATTGTAATACTCCATCTTCCCTGGTATCTTCTGCCATCATTCGTAATGCTCCATCTTCCCTGGTGTCTTCTGCCATCATCGTAATGCTCCATCTTCCCTGGTGTCTTCTGTCATCATTGTAATGCTCCATCTTCCCTGGTGTCTTCTGCCATCATTGTAATGCTCCATCTTCCCTGGTATCTTCTGCCATCATTGTAATGCTCCATCTTCCCTGGTGTCTTCTGCCATCATTGTAATGCTCCATCTTCCCTGGTGTCTTCTGCCATCATTGTAATGCTCCATCTTCCCTGGTATCTTCTGCCATCATTGTAATGCTCCATCTTCCCTGGTATCTTCTGCCATCATTGTAATGCTCCATCTTCCCTGGTATCTTCTGCCATCATGCGTAATGCTCCATCTTCCCTGGTATCTTCTGCCATCATGTAATGCTCCATCTTCCCTGGTATCTTCTGCCATCATTGTAATGCTCCATCCTCCCTGGTATCTTCTGCCATCATTGTAATGCTCCATCTCTTCCCTGCCATCATTGTATGCTCCATCTCCCGGATCTTGCCATATTGTAATGCTCCATCTTCCCTGGTATCTCTCTGCCATCATTGTAATGCTCCATCTTCCCTGGATCTTCTGCCATCATTGTAATGCTCCATCTTCCCTGGTATCTTCTGCCATCATTGTAATGGCTCCATCTTCCCTGGTATCTTCTGCCATCATTGTAATGCTCCATCTTCCCTGGTATCTTCTGCCATCATTGTAATGCTCCATCTTCCCTGGTATCTTCTAGCCATCATTGTAATGCTCCATCTTCCCTGGTATCTTCTGCTATCATTGTAATGCTCCATCTTCCCTGGTATCTTCAGCCATCATTGTAATGCTCCATCTTCCCTGGTATCTTCTAGCCATCATTGTAATGCCCATCTTCCCTGGTATCTTCTACCATCATTGTAATGCTCCATCTTCCCTGGTATCTTCTGCCATCATTGTAATGCCCCATCTTCCCTGGTGTCTTCTGTCATCATTGTAATGCCCCATCTTCCCTGGTGTCTTCTGTCATCATTGTAATGCCCCATCTTCCCTGGTATCTTCTGCCATCATTGTAATGCTCCATCTTCCCTGGTATCTTCTGCCATCATTGTAATGCTCCATCTTCCCTGGTATCTTCTACCATCATTGTAATGCTCCATCTTCCCTGGTATCTTCTGCCATCATTGTAATGCTCCATCTTCCCTGGTATCTTCTGCCATCATTGTAATGCTCCATCTTCCCTGGTATCTTCTGCCATCATTGTAATGCTCCATCTTCCCTGGTATCTTCTACCATCATTGTAATGCTCCATCTTCCCTGGTATCTTCTGCCATCATTGTAATGCTCCATCTTCCCTGGTGTCTTCTGCCATCATTGTAATGCTCCATCTTCCCTGGTGTCTTCAGCCATCATTGTAATGCTCCATCTTCCCTGGTATCTTCTACCATCATTGTAATGCTCCATCTTCCCTGGTATCTCCTGCCATCATTGTAATGCTCCATCTTCCCTGGTATCTTCTGCCATCATTGTAATGCTCCATCTTCCCTGGTATCTTCTGCCATCATTGTAATGCTCCATCTTCCCTGGTATCTTCAGCCATCATTGTAATGCTCCATCTTCCCTGGTGTCTTCTGCCATCATCGTAATGCTCCATCTTCCTGGTGTCTTCTGCATCATCGTAATGCTCATCTTCCTGGTATCTTCTGCCATCATTGTAATGCTCCATCTTCCCTGGTATCTTCTACCATCATTGTAATGCTCCATCTTCCCTGGTACTTCTGCATCATTGTAATGCTCCATCTTCCTGGTATCTTCTGCCATCATTGTAATGCTCCATCTTCCCTGGTATCTTCAGCCATCATTGTAATGCTCCATCTTCCCTGGTATCTTCTACCATCATTGTAATGCTCCATCTTCCCTGGTATCTTCTGCCATCATTGTAATGCTCCATCTTCCCTGGTATCTTCTGCCATCATTGTAATACTCCATCTTCCCTGGTATCTTCTGCCATCATTGTAATGCTCCATCTTCCCTGGTATCTTCAGCCATCATTGTAATGCTCCATCTTCCCTGGTGTCTTCTGCCATCATCGTAATGCTCCATCTTCCCTGGTGTCTTCTGTCATCATTGTAATGCTCCATCTTCCCTGGTGTCTTCTGCCATCATTGTAATGCTCCATCTTCCCTGGTATCTTCTGCCATCATTGTAATGCTCCATCTTCCCTGGTGTCTTCTGCCATCATTGTAATGCTCCATCTACCCGGGTATCTTCTGCCATCATTGTAATGCTCCATCTTCCCTGGTGTCTTCTGTCATCATTGTAATGCTCCATCTTCCCTGGTGTCTTCTGCCATCATCGTAATGCTCCATCTTCCCTGGTGTCTTCTGTCATCATCGTAATGCTCCATCTTCCCTGGTGTCTTCTGCCATCATCGTAATGCTCCATCTTCCCTGGTATCTTCTGCCATCATCGTAATGCTCCATCTTCCCTGGTATCTTCTGCCATCATCGTAGTGCTCCATTTTCCCTGGTGTCTTCTGCCATCATCGTAATGCTCCATCTTCCCTGGTGTCTTCTGCCATCATTGTAATGCTCCATCTTCCCTGGTATCTTCTGCCATCATTGTAATGCTCCATCTTCCCTGGTATCTTCTGCCATCATTGTAATGCTCCATCTTCCCTGGCGTCTTCTGCCATCATCGTAATGCTCCATCTTCCCTGGTATCTTCTGCCATCATTGTAATGCTCCATCCTCCCTGTTATCTTCTGCCATCATTGTAATGCTCCATCTTCCCTGGAGTCTTCTGCCATCATTGTAATGCTCCATCTTCCCTGGTATCTCCTGCCATCATTGTAATGCTCCATCTTCCCTGGAGTCTTCTGCCATCATTGTAATGCTCCATTTTCCCTGGTATCTTCTGCCATCATTGTAATGGTCCATCTTCCCTGGTATCTTCTGCCATCATTATAAGGCTCCATCTTCCCTGGTATCTTCTGCCATCATTGTAATGCTCCATCTTCCCTGGTATCTTCTACCATCATTGTAATGCTCCATCTTCCCTGGTATCTTCTGCTATCATTGTAATGCTCCATCTTCCCTGGTATCTTCAGCCATCATTGTAATGCTCCATCTTCCCTGGTATCTTCAGCCATCATTGTAATGCTCCATCTTCCCTGGTATCTTCTACCATCATTGTAATGCTCCATCTTCCCTGGTATCTTCTGCCATCATTGTAATGCTCCATCTTCCCTGGTATCTTCTACCATCATTGTAATGCTCCATCTTCCCTGGTATCTTCTGCCATCATTGTAATGCTCCATCTTCCCTGGTATCTTCTGCCATCATTGTAATGCTCCATCTTCCCTGGTATCTTCTGCCATCATCGTAATGCTCCATCTTCCCTGGTGTCTTCTGCCATCATCGTAATGCTCCATCTTCCCTGGTGTCTTCTGCCATCATCGTAATGCTCCATTTTCCCTGGTATCTTCTGCCATCATTGTAATGTTCCATCTTCCCTGGTATCTTCTACCTTCATTGTAATGCTCCATCTTCCCTGGTATCTTCTGCCATCATTGTAATGCTCCATCTTCCCTGGTATCTTCTGCCATCATTGTAATGCTCCATCTTCCCTGGTATCTTCTGCCATCATTGTAATGCTCCATCTTCCCTGGTATCTTCAGCCATCATTGTAATGCTCCATCTTCCCTGGTATCTTCTGCCATCATTGTAATGCTCCATCTTCCCTGGTATCTTCTGCCATCATTGTAATGCTCCATCTTCCCTGGTATCTTCTGCCATCATTGTAAAGCAGGCCATGGAACCCATAAGGTGTAGGGGCCACATGACATTCGGGGAGGTAGGGAGTTAATTGGAGAAGGAAGGAATGGGCATATGTGATTGAGGCATGGGGGCTGATTAAATAAAGGGGTTGGTCAGGGGGAGGAAGAGGGGGAGCTTAAGGGAAGATACAGGGAACAGAGAAGGAAGTCCCCTCATTCTACTTCCTGGGGACCTCCTGTGAAGTTTCACATCCACCTCACCTGCAGTAATGGCGGATCTGGCCTCTCTGGGGGCTTTGATTCATGCAGCAGCAGCGGTGCATGGGGCGCAGGCAGTGCAGGCCTACATTCAGGCTGCCTGCGCTTCCCCATCGGCACCGGCCCCCTCCACTCCACCGCTGCGTGGCCGCCGCTCCAGGCCACCAGAGCGCTATTCCCCGGGGGCTGGAGATGTGA
>JARQOC010000001.1:611662269-611680887 GCA_033576535.1 Allobates femoralis
ATCTTATATATGTGCCCCTGCTATGTACTGTGTAATGGATGTGTCTGACTGTACAGGGACATGGTCTGATCATACCACATCTCCTGTGCTGGGATAATCTTATATATGTGTCCCTGCTATGTACTGTGTAATGGATGTGTCTGACTGTACAGGGACATGATCTGATCATACCACATCTCCTGTGCTGAGATAATCTTATATATGTGTCCCTGCTATGCACTGTGTAATGGATGAGTCTGACCGTACAGGGACATGATCTGATCATACCACATCTCCTGTGCTGAGATAATCTTATATATGTGTCCCTGCTATGTACTGTGTAATGGATGTGTCTGACTGTACAGGGACATGGTCTGATCATACCACATCTCCTGTGCTGAGATAATCTTATATATGTGCCCCTGCTATGTACTGTGTAATGGAAGTGTCTGACTGTACAGGGACATGGTCTGATCATACCACATCTCCTGTGCTGATATAATCTTATATATGTGCCCCTGCTATGTACTGTGTAATGGATGTGTCTGACTGCACAGGGACATGGTCTGATCATACCACATCTCATGTGCTGAGATAAGCTTATATATGTGTCCCTGCTATGTTCCGTATAAAGGATGTGTCTGACCGTACAGGGACATAATATGATCATAGCACATCTCCTGTGCTGAGATAATCTTATATATGTGTCCCTGCTATTTACTGTGTAATGGATGTGTCTGACCATACAGGGACGTGATCTGACCATACCACATCTCCTGTGCTGAGATAATCTTATATATGTGTCCCTGCTATTTACTGTGTAATGGATGTGTCTGACCGTACAGGGACATGGTCTGATCATACCACATCTGCTGTGCTGAGATAACCTTATATATGTGTCTCTGCTATTTACTGTGTAATGGATGTGTCTGACCATACAGGGACGTGATCTGACCATACCACATCTCCTGTGCTGAGATAATCTTATATATAATTACCTTAACTCACTTCCGTCATATTCGGCGCTACTTCCGTCATCGTGGACGTGGCTGCCAAACGGAAGTGCGCTACGGCAATTATATATAAGGAGAAGATATAGTGAACCTCCTCCTGGCCGCGTTCCACTGCCTGCTCACCCCCCGCCTGTCACAACACTTCCCCCCCGGTGCCCCATCACTCCCCGCCTGTCACGATAGCCCCCCTACACTGCCCGGTCACCCCCAGCCTATCTCCGCTGCCCGATCGCCCCCCCCCCACTCTCCGGTCACCCCCCGCCTCTTACCACTGCTCCCTCCAGCCAGCCGGGATCTCTTTTCATGGGGCTTCAGGACCTCTGATGACGTCACGATGATGGGTGGAGTCACAGATCACATGACCGTGACGTCATCACAGGTCCTGTCCCGATCTAACCTCTTCTGCCTACTCATCCCACTGCGCTGCACACTGACCCCGATCTGCTCCCTCACCCCCGCTCTGCCCACTGACCCCCACACTGACCACCCAACTCTGCCCACTCACCCCCACTCTGCCCCTGACCTGACCACTCACCCCCACTCTCACCACTCACCCCTCTACTCTGCCACTGACCCCCCAACTCTTCCCCCTGACCCCAACTCTTCCCCTCACCCCACTCTGCCCACTGACCCCCACTCTGCCCCTGACCCCCACTCTGACCACTCACTCCCACTCTGACCACTGACCCCCCCAACTCTGCCCACTGACCCCCCAACTCTTCCCCTTGACCCCCTCTCTGCCCCCTCACCCCCACTCTGCCACACTCCCCCACTCTGACCACTCACTCCCACTCTGCCCACTGACCCCCCAACTCTTCCCTTTACCCCCTCTCTGCCCCCTCACCCCCACTCTGCCCACTGACCCCCACACTCTGCCCTCACCCCCACTCTGACCACTCACCCCCTACTCTGACCCTCACCCCCCAACTCTTCCCCTTGACCCCCTCTCTGCCCCCTCACCCACACTCTGCCCACTGACCCCCACTCTGCCCCTCCCCCCCTACTCTGACCACTCACCCCCTACTCTGACCACTCACCCCCCTACTCTGACCACTACCCCCCAACTCTTCCCCTTGACCCCCTCTCTGACCACTCACTCCCCACTCTGACCACTGACCCCCCTACTCTGCCCACTGACCCCCCAACTCTTCCCCTTGACCCCCTCTCTGCCCCTGACCCCTCTCTGCCCACTGACCCCCACTCTGCCCCTGACCCCCACTCTGACCACTGACCCCCACTCTGACCACAGACCCCCACTCTGACCACTGACCCCTTCTCTGCCCCCTCACCCCCACTCTGCCCACTGACCCCCACTCTGCCCACTGACCCCCACTCTGCCCACTGACCCCCACTCTGACCACTCACCCCCCCACTGTGACCACTCACACCCCTACTCTGACCACTCACCCCCTACTCTGCCCACTGACCCCCAACTCTTCCCCCTGACCCCTTCTCTTCCCCTGACCCCCTTTCTGCCCACTCATCCTGCTCTGCCCACTCATCCTGCTCTGCCCACTCATCCTGCTCTGCCCACTCACCCCCACTCTGCCCACTGACCCCCACTCTGCCCCTGACCCCCACTCTGACCACTGACCCCCCTACTCTGACCACTGACCCCCCAACTCTTCCCCTTGACCCCCTCTCTGCCCCCTCACCCCCACTCTGCCCACTGACCCCACTCTGACCACTCACTCCCACTCTGACCACTGACCCCCCCTACTCTGCCCACTGACCCCCCAACTCTTCCCCTTTACCCCCTCTCTGCCCCCTCACCCCCACTCTGCCCACTGACCCCACACCTCTGCCCCTCACCCCCACTCTGACCACTCACCCCCCTACTATGCCCACTCACCCCCCAACTCTTCCCCTTGACCCCTCTCTGCCCTCCACCCACACTCTGCCCACTGACCCCCACTCTGCCCCTCACCCCTACTCTGACCACTCAACCCCCTACTCCGACCACTCACCCCCCTACTCTGCCCACTCACCCCCAACTCTTCCCCTTGACCCCCTCTCTGCCCCCTCACCCACACTCTGAACACTGACCCCCACTCTGCCCCTCACCCCCACTCTGACCACTCACTCCCACTCTGACCACTGACCCCCCCTACTCTGCCCACTGACCCCCCAACTCTTCCCCTTGACCCCCTCTCTGCCCCTGACCCCTCTCTGCCCACTGACCCCCACTCTGCCCCTGACCCCCACTCTGACCACTGACCCCACACTGACCACTGACCCCACTCTGACCACAGACCCCCACTCTGACCACTGACCCCCACTCTGACCACTCACTCCCACTCTGACCACTGACCCCCCTACTCTGCCCACTGACCCCCCAACTCTTCCCCTTGACCCCCTCTCTGCCCCCTCACCCACACTCTGCCCACTGACCCCCACTCTGCCCCTCACCCCCACTCTGACCACTCACCCCCCTACTCTGACCACTCACCCCCTTACTCTGCCCACTGACCCCCCAACTCTTCCCCCTGACCCCCTCTCTGCCCCCTCACCCCCACTCTGCCCACTGACCCCCACTCTGACCACTCACCCCCCCACTCTGACCACTCACCCCCCACTCTGACCACTCACCCCCCTACTCTGACCACTCACCCCCCTACTCTGCCCACTGACCCCCCACCTCTTCCCCTGACCCCTTCTCTTCCCCCTGACCCCCTCTCTGCCCACTCATCCTGCTCTGCCCACTCATCCTGCTCTGCCCACTCACCCCCACTCTCTGCCCACTCACCCCCTCTCTGCTCCCTGACCCCCTCTCTGCTCACTCACCCCCACTCTGCCCACTGACCATACTCTGCCCACTGACCCTGCTCGGCCCACTGACCCCTCACACTGCCCACTGACCCTGCTCTGCCCACTCACCCCTCACACTCACCCTGCTCGGCCCACTGACCCCTCACACTGCCCATTGACCATGCTCTGCCCACTAAACCCTGCTCTGCCCAGTCACCCCCGCTCTGCCCGCTGACCCCTGCTCTGCTCACTGACTCTGCCCACTCACCCCTGCTCTGCCCACTCATTTTTCCCACTAACCCCTGCTGTGCCTACTGACCCCTGCTCTGCCCAATCACTCTGCCCACTAACCCCTGCTCTGACCACTGACCCCCGCTCTCACCCTGCTCTGCCCACTGACCCCCAATCCTGCTCACTGACCCTGCTCTGCCCAATGACTCTGCCCACTAACCCCTGCTCTGCCCACTCATCCCCCACTCTGCCCACTCATCCCCCACTCTGCCCACTCACCCCCGCTTTGCCCACTGACCCCCAGCTCATCGGTTTCCCAGCCAACGACAGCTCCTGTCCTGGAAGCTACAAGACAGGTGGAGCGAGCCGCCGGAGGGTAAGTATCCTCACTGAGGTTTTTTTTTTTTTTTTTAATATCACCATGAAGTTCTGGGGGGGAGGGAGGGGGGCCGCACAGAGTGGAGGCCCAGAGGGACGGCGGCCGCGTGGAGCGGAGGGGGTCTGGAGGAGCGCCTCCATCCTGCCCCCCCGTATCCATCCTGCCCCCCCCCGTATCCATCCTGCCCCCCCCCCGTATCCATCCTGCCCCCCCCCGTATCCATCCTGCCCCTCCGGCTCCATCCTGCCCCTCCGGCTCCATCCTGCCCTGCTCGCTCCATCCTGCCCTGCTCGCTCCATCCTGCCCTGCTCGCTCCATCCTGCCCTGCTCGCTCCATCCTCACCCCCGCTGTTCTTGCTCCCCCGGCTCCATCCTGCCCTCCCGCTTGCTCCATCCTGCCCCACTTCCTCCATTCTGCTCATCTGGCTCCATCCTGCTCCTCCCGCTCCATCCTGCTCAATCCTGCCCCTTCGGCTTCATCCTGCTCCTCCGGCTCCATACTGCCCCGCTCAATCCATCCTGTGCCCACTCACCCCTGCTCTGCCCACTCATTTTTCCCACTAACCCCTGCTGTGCCTACTAACTGGGCCCTGACCCACCGCGCTGTGCTAACCACTCAGCCACCGCGCAGTGCTAACCACTGACCCACCATATACAGTGCTAACCACTAAGCCACCGTATACTGTGCTAACCACTGAGCCACCATATACAGTGCTAACCACTGAGCCACCATATACAGTGCTAACCAATGAGCCACCATATACAGTGCTAACCACTGAGCCACCATATACAGTGCCAACCACTGAGCCACCATACAATGCTAACCACTGAGCCACCATATACAGTGCTAACCACTGAGCCACCGTATACAATGCTAACCACTGAGCCACCATATACAGTGCTAACCACTGAGCCACCATATACAGTGCTAACCACTGAGCCACCATATACAGTGCTAACCACTGAGCCACCATATACAGTGCTAACCACTGAGCCACCATATACAGTGCTAACCACTGAGCCACCATATACAGTGCTAACCACTGAGCCACCGTATACAGTGTTAACCACTGAGCCACCATATACAGTGCTAACCACTGAGCCACCATATACAGTGCTAACCACTAAGCCACCATATACAGTACTAACCACTAAGCCACCATATACAGTGCTAACCACTGAGCCACCATATACAGTGCTAACCACTGAGCCACCATATACAGTGCTAACCACTGAGCTACCGTACAGTGCTAACCACTGAGCCACCGTATACAGTGCTAACCACTGAGCCACCATACAGTGCTAACCACTGAGCCACCATATACAGAGCTAACCACTGAGCCACCATATACAGTGCTAACCACTGAGCCACCATATACAGTGCTAACCACTGAGCCACCATATACAGTGCTAACCACTGAGCCACCATATACAGTGCTAACCACTGAGCCACCGTACAGTGCTAACCACTGAGCCACCGTATACAGTGCTAACCACTGAGCCACCATACAGTGCTAACCACTGAGCCACCATATACAGAGCTAACCACTGAGCCACCATATACAGTGCTAACCACTGAGCCACCATATACAGTGCTAACCACTGAGCCACCATACAGTGCTAACCACTGAGCCACCATATACAGTGCTAACCACTGAGCCACCATATACAGTGCTAACCACTGAACCACCATATACAGTGCTAACCACTGAGCCACCATATACAGTGCTAACCACTGAGCCACCATATACACTGCTAACCACTGAGTCACCATATACAGTGCTAACCACTGAGCCACCATATACAGTGCTAACCACTAAGCCACCATATACAGTGCTAACCACTGAGCCACCATATACAGTGCTAACCACTGAGCCACCATACAGTGCTAACCACTGAGCCACCATATACAGTGCTAACCACTGAGCCACCGTATACAGTGCTAACCACTGAGCCACCATATACAGTGCTAACCACTGAGCCACCATATACAGTGCTAACCACTGAGCCACCGTATACAGTGCTAACCACTGAGCCACCGTATACAGTGCTAACCACTGAGCCACCGTATACAGTGCTAACCAGTGAGCCACCATATACAGTGCTAACCACTGAGCCACCATATACAGTGCTAACCACTGATCCACCGTATACAGTGCTAAACACTGAGCCACCATACAGTGCTAACCACTGAGCCACCATACAGTGCTAACCACTGAGCCACCATATACAGTGCTAACCACTGAGCCACCATATACAGTGCTAACCACTGAGCCACCATACAGTGCTAACCACTAAGCCACCATATACAGTGCTAACCACTGAGCCACCATATACAGTGCTAACCACTGAGCCACCATATACTCTGCTAACCACTGAGCCACCATATACTCTGCTAACCGCTGAGCCACCTGTATACACACAATTAATTTCACCGCACTCCCCTAACTATTAGTAAATAAACTATATATGGATTCTGGACTACCCGATTCTTTAGAATCGGGCTCACAGCTAGTCTTATATATGTGTCCCTGCTATTTACTGTGTAATGGATGTGTCTGACCGTACAGGGACATGGTCTGAACATACCACCATGTACGGTCAGACACATTCTGTACATTCATTACACAGTACATGGCAGAGACATATATAACATATATACGGTAACTGTGCAGATATAATATTATATCTGCACAGGAAAAAAATGTTTTAAACACATCCAATAATGGAAATAATAATTATTCCAAGATCTATTGATTAAAATCAACTTTTTTTTCATGGGAAATCCCCTTCAGGTGTTGGCCCTGGATGGTGTCCCGTTATCCATCTAGAGGACACATTCTATATTTTCTGTTCACATATCCTTCAGGGATACAAGGCTGACCTGAATAATACATGTCTGTCACAGTCTGCTGGGAACTGGTATAACCAGATTTGCACGTTCCTGCCTTCCTGTATATCTAGGATCCATTTTCAATATATTTAGCCTCTGCGGCACATTATCTTCCTGAATGTATCCAGTGATAAGGTTTATGAAGTTTTCTATAATAAAAGTTTTCGTTCCCAAATAATAGTATACTATCTACTTACATAACTGCCTTGTGGCGTCCGTCATCAACTTCCCCATCATCGTGTCCTCCTCTCCTCTGATTGGTCAGAACAAGTTCAAGTCCCGGTATCCATATTTGATGGGTGTGCAATTATGGCACCCACTAGCGATGCTGCTGACGCCAGGAAACCCCCCACACACGCTGCCTGCAGCCAGGTCTATGCTCCCCCAAGCCTGGTCCACGCTCCCCATAACCAGCTCACCCCACACCCGGTTCTAACTCACCGCAGCCTGCTCACCCCTGCCCGAACCCAGCGCACCACAGCCTGCTCACCTCCGCCCAGTCCCAGCTCACCCCCTCCTGAACCCAGCTCACCGCAGACCTCTCACCCCCACCCGAACCCAGCGCACCACAGCCTGCTCACCCCCGCCCAGTCCCAGCTCACCCCCTCCTGAACCCAGCTCACCGCAGACCTCTCACCCCCCCCGAACCCAGCACACCACAGCCTGCTCACCCCCGCCCAGTCCCAGCTCACCCCCTCCTGAACCCAGCTCACCGCAGACCTCTCACCCCCCCGAGCCCAGCACACCACAGCCTGCTCACCCCCGCCCAGTCCCAGCTCACCCCTTCCTGAACCCAGCTCACCGCAGACCTCTCACCCCCGCCCGAACCCAGCACACCACAGCCTGCTCACCCCTGCCCAGTCCCAGCTCACCCCCTCCTGAACCCAGCTTCACCACAGACCTCTCACCCCGCCTGGTCCCAGCTCCCAGCAACCCGCTCACCCCTGCCCAGTCCCTGCTCACCACAGCCCACTTACCCCGCCTGGTCCCAGCTCCCACCAACTTGCTCACCCCCACCTGGTCCCTGCTTACCACAGCCCGCTCACCCCCACCTGGTGCCAGCTCCCAGCAGCCCACTCACACCCGCCTGGTCCCAGTTCCCAGCAACCCGCTCACCCCTGCCCGGTCCCTGCTCACCACAGCCCACTTACCCCACCTGGTCCCAGCTCCCAGCAGCTTGCTCACCCCCACCCAGTCTGAGCTCCAAACAGCCCACGTACCCCTGCCCAGTCCCAGCTTCCAGTAGCCTTCTCACTGCCCAGTCCCAGCTCCACGCAGCCCGCTCACCCTCGCCTGATCCCAGCTCCCCGCAGCCTCTTTACCCCGCCAAGTCCCAGCTCTGTTCAGCCTGCTCACCCCCACCTGGTCCCAGTGTGTCGCCCATCAGGGCCGTGGGTTACTCAGACTGGTCCCTGCTTTTCTGGTCACAGGGGTATGTCACGGTAGTGGCCGTGGACCGATTACGTGGCCCTGGAGGGACCACAATTAAAAGGGGAAAAAAAAATGTAAAAAGGTTAAAAAAAAATAAAATTAAGGTTTGTCAGTGACGCCACCCGTGGTATGCGGCCAGATGTGACCGCCGCTGCTTGTCTCAGCTCCGGGGGATGGTGGTGTGGTGCAGCAAGGTAATGAGCCTTCCACAGGCAGGGCTGGTTTATCCCCTGGGCCGGTAATAATAGTCTATTGTGAGGTGACCGTGGGGATGCAGGAGATAGCTCATGGAAGGATGTACGGACACAAGAGTCACAATTTCTTTACATTTACTGATGTAGTTCAGGTATTGCCGGGTACTCATTAAAGTTGTTTATGGGGTCCGGAGATTGGAGGCAAATTAGGGCTTTCGACACCAGGCCAGTCCTGAGGCTTTCCTATTGTAACGTGTTCAGTGGGCCCTGGCTGCATAGAGCGGAGCTGTGGCCCTCTCTATTCTGTTCTAGCCGTGTGACAGGCAGCGTGAACCCTTCTTCTGGCTGTACCCTCCTTTAGCTCTCCTGGGCTTTGTAGTGAGGCTGTGTCTCCTAAGCTCTGTGGTGAACGGGGTGTATACAATCATCTGCTCTTCAGATTTGGTCACTGGGTATCGATTCCCTGACAACCTCAGTCTCCGGTGACCGTACTGCGCTTTATCCTAGGAGAGCTGGCACTGCGATCACTCCCCTCATCTTCTTCCTCTCCTCCTCGGACCCTCACACTGTCAGTTCCCTAGGACAGACCTAACACTGTGCCGTCCCTAGGGTACCTCTCAGTCCTTTCCTGAACTCAACTGTCACCTCAGTTCTCCTGACTAGAACTGACTAGCTCCGCCTCCTACACCTGTATTTATAGGGGACCTCAGCAGCTAACCTGACATCAGGCTTTAGAGTTCCCCCTACAGGCCAAGGGTGGAAGATGTTATATGTGTGTTTTACCTGGTGGATGCCTTGCCTCACCTCCAACCTTGTAGTGTGATTATATGACACTGGGGCGCCACACCAGCTCCCCACAGCCCGCTCACTACTGTTGCCCGCCACATGAGACCGAGCAAAGGGGGGGCAGAAAGCAATCACAGGGGGGTGGGCAGAGAAACAGCACAGAGGGGCAGAGAGACAGCTTAGGAGAGACAGAGAAAGTGCACAATTGGGGGCAGAGAGACTGCACGGGGAGGAAGAGTATATGCACGTGGGTGCAGAGATATAGTATACGAGGGGGGCAAACAGACATTGACCTTCTCCAGGGCTCCAGGACCTTCTCCAGTTCCAGGCGTTGATTCAAAGGGGATGTCATGGGGGTCTGTGCCCGGTCCCGTGGCCCTGGTGGTCACTGAAAGTCAGTAAAAATACTAAAAATAAAAATAATTTGTGACGCCACCTACGGTTCCGGTATGGTTACAAGGGCTGCGGGACAGACCTCCAGGGTGATGGTGGAGCTAGATCCCGGGGCAGTTGCAGTAGTTGTTGCACAGAGAGGCAGCTTACCACACGGCACAGTCACTTGTCCTTTTCACTATAGTAAGTGTGCGGCTCATCAGGCGAGAGAAATTAAGTACGTCACACCAGTCATTAACTCTGATCGGGTTTATTGGCAAGTTCTCAAAGCAGCAGACAGATGATACAGTCTTTTGGGTATTTATGGCCTGGGTTGTCACCAGGGAACCAGGATTATTCACTCAGGACTCTCGGTGGTATGCCTGTCGTTCCCTACCAGTCCCTTCACTGCGCTATCTTCTCCTCACAACCGTGCAGCGCCTCCGTGCGCAGAGCCTCGAGCCAGCTCCCACAGATCTTCGGTGTGTGGCGCCCCGCAACGAGTGCGTCACAGGAAGGTATTGCATCCCGGACAGAAGATGTAATATCTTCCATCTCGGTGATGAATTGGTTAAACTCAGTGCTCCATACTCTACATGCACCACTAGAATAGAGGGCCAATCAGGTCCTGGTGGGAGGAGTGTAGTAGTAGTGTGTGGGAGTAAAGTAGGAGAGGAGGAGTAGTAGTCGTCAGGAGGAGAGCAACGTAGGAGAAGCAAGGTGGTGCACAGTTCCGTGCAGCCCTACAACCACTCACCGGCTGGCACCGTTAAGCGGTGACCCAGACCGGAAAACGGGCGACTCACAAGCGGGTCAAACTATACCCGTGCCCAAAACTACCGGATCACCGGTTCCGAGGCAAGTAGACATTCATCGCTGCTCAGCAAACCGGGGTGAAGAGCCGCTCCTAGGAGCACCTCAGCACTGCCGCAACTAACGCTGTCTTGCCAGCAGGGACTCACCACTGGGACACAGGACCTTAAGCCAGACACAGCTAGGTACCAACCAGAAGTCTCCCAAGTACCCTGACCTGGTATTCTAAGGCAACACCGGCAACCCGTCTAGAGAAGTTAGGAAAAGGAGGAACACCGCGGAGCTCTGAACTAACACCAGTCATTGCTGGGACCACCCGGTCCGTTACCCAATACTTTATACCCTGTACCATACTACCGGTTACAGTAAAGACCCGTTACAGAGGACGCTGGTGTCTGTGTTTTCTTCAGAACTGTTTTAACCCTTTGCATGCGAAACACTACCAGGCTGCCATATTCCATCAAGTGCAGCTCCTGGCCTCGGGGACTCCCGCTCATCCTGTGGGGAGCATCCCATCCAGCTGCCGTACATCTCCCGGAGGCCGAAGCAGCGCCGGTGCATTCACCGGATTCCCGCAGGTGGCGTCGCGACAAGTAAGAATTAACCCCATCCGTTCAAATCCCCTTTTTGATCTGATCACCGGGCCCCACAGCCTCAGGCGCGGAACCGTGACGGGAGAAGCAACGCCCGAGACGTGAAGACCCGGCTACGGTGAGTCAGGTGCAAGACTCCCCTTTAGGTCCCTCTGACCCTAGTTCAGTGTGCCTTTTCGAGGGATGCACCGGGTCTTTGGCTGCAACTTACTGAAGAAGCTCGGGGCCTCTGGTTCAACGGTTGGGGGTTAAACTCCCGCACCGTTTTCAGAGCCGGTCCTCTGCCCGGGACCAGACCCTTCTGGTCAGCATTACCTGGGTTCAGATTCAGGAGCACCGTAATTCCTGGTGCCCCTAGGGTTTCTCTCCTGTCACGATGACCTTCCCCTGCGTTGTCCTCGTCTCATCTCGCTCATTTACTCCAAGTGCCTAACTGTCCTCCCAACCATACACTTTTCTACCCACCTAACTACTCCTACGGGACTGGGTCTTCCCTGCAGTGGGTTCACCCACGGTCCCCTACTCTAGGGTATGCATGGATGGGTGTTGTGAGGGTCCCTTGTTTACCATCCCAGTTCCCTTGGTCACAGGAATACCACAAACTCTTATTAGGTTGCAGTACCCCTGCATAGCATCCCGACCAGTGGGGAGCCACAACAGCACAGAAGGGGCGAGATAGACAGCGTGAGGAGGCAGAGAGATAGCACTGGGGAGTGCGAAAACACAGCATGGAGGGCCAGATAGACAGCATGATGGAATAGGGAGTCTGCTTAGGATGACAGAGAGACAGCACGGGGGCAGAGAAACAGCACAGGGGAGGGCAAAAAGACAGCACAGAGGGCAGAGAGTCTGCACAGGGGGCCAGAGAGACAGCACAGGAGGGGGCAAATAGACAACATAGGGGCAGAGAGTGTGCACACAGGTGTTACGTATTGACTGCCTTGCAGTATGGAAGTGCTGCTGTTGTGGTTTAAATGAAGCCTCAGTGTGGAGAGAGGAAGCTAATGAGCGAGAGCTGAGAGTGCAGGTGTGTGTGATGAATATGACTCATGCTTAGGTGAGCTGAGGGGCGTGCCTGGGCTGGTTGCTTCCCACCCCTCAGCCATAAATGGGTCAGCTCACATCCACCTGATGTCACTGATTCAGTTCACTTCTGGACTATGACCTGTTGTGAGCAGACGATGATCTAAAGCAGCTTTTTCTTTCTCCATTGGAAGCTGCTTGGTTCCGTAGTCTGTGGGTGGAGGTAGGGATTATGCCTAGGGCTTCTCAGGAGTTTTAGGGTCTTAGACTGGCGGCTCGGACCTCCTCACCTTCAGAGGTACCTCAGAGTAAAGGGCAAGTCAGGGACCCCAGTATCAGGGCCAGAGCAGGCTCCCCTGACTCCCTACACCCAGCTCTATCCTACTTTTGGGTACCCACGGCCCCCCCGTGTGACAACAGGTGGCAAAGAGTCAGGACAGAGGGCAGAGAGTCTGCACAGGGGGCCAGATAGACAGCACAGGAGGCGACAAATAGACAACATAAGGGCAGAGAGCTCACACGGGCAGGCAGTGTGCACACAGGTGTTACGTATTGACTGCCTTGCAGTATGGAAGTGCTGCTGCTGTGGTTTAAATGAAGCCTTTTTTTTCCTTGCTCTCAGTGTGGAGAGAGAAAGCTAATGAGCGGGAGCTGAGAGTGCAGGTGTGTGTGATCAATATGGCTCATGCTTAGGTGAGCTGAGGGGCGTGTCTGGGCTAGTTGCTCGCCACCCCTCAGCCATAAATGGGTCAGCTCACATCCACCTGATGTCGCTGATTCAGTTCACTTCTGGACTATGACCTGTTATGAGCAGACGCTGATCTGAGGCAGCTGTTCCTTTCTCCATTGGAAGCTGCTGGGTTCTGTGGTCCGTTGGTGGAGGTAGGGGCTTATGCCTGGGGTTCTCAGGAGTTTTCGGGTCTTAGGCTGGCGGCTCGGACCTCCTCACCTTCAGAGGTACCTCCGAGTACAGGGTGAGTCAGGAACCCCAGTATCAGGGCCAGAGCAGGCTCCCCTGACTCCCTATGCCCAGCTCCGTCCTACTTCTGGGTACTCCCTATGCCCAGCTCCATCCTACTTCTGGGTACCCTAGCCCCCCTCCGCGTGACAACAGGTGGCAGAGAGACAGGACAGGCGGGGCAGAGAGCGCACACAGAGGGGGAAGAGAGATAGCACAGGGTAAAAGAGACAGCAGGGGGGCAGTTAGAGCACACGGGGCAGAGAACATGCATATGGGGGCTGAGAGGAGGCATGGGCGGAGGCATGGCAGAGGGAGACACAGAGCGATCACGGGGGGGAAGGCAAAGACACAGCACAGTGGGGCCAGAGAGAAAGCATGGGGGGCAAAGAATGGCATGGGGGGCAGAGAGAGTGCACAATTGGGGCAGAGAGAACATAGGGGGCAGAGAGAACATAGGGGCGGCAGAGAGAGCGCACTTATGCGGCTGCCATCTTTGGACATTTAGGTATACAAAGATGGCTGCACCGGCCACACCACTTACACCACAAGATTACAGTAATTAAGGAAATATGTCAGAGGTGAACTTGGTTGGAGCTAATAAAGTGGATAACGAGGTGTCTGTCTATTTAGTATGCAAGAAAGGAATTCTCTCACTATTGTGTTTTTTGTTAATGGCTGTCTGTCATACAGATGGCTTACATTAGCATTGGGGCTTGACATCAGCTGCTAAAAAAAGCTGACATCAACTCCTTTATTACCCAGTCTGCCACCGCTACACGGCAGCTGAAAGAGCAGGGTAACCGCTGTCTCTCATGGAGTTGCCAATTCTGGGTCTTCACTTTCAGCCGCCAGAATGCTTAGGCCTCGCCATGCTGAGAATTCCAGCCCCCGGCTCCCTGGGGTACCTTGGCTGACAAACAAAAATACAGTGAAATCCACACTTTTTTTTTTTATTATTTATTTAACTGACTTACAAAAAAAAAAAAAAAATATAGAGCTCCCCTGTTTTTTTTCATTACCAGCAAGCAGAACCAGGCAGTGGGGGTTGCCAGCCAGTAGCTGCTTGGTTTACCTGAGCTGGCAATAGAAAATACAGCAATGCCCTACACATTTTTTCAGGAAGTTAAACATTTTATTAATAAACAGAAACAGGTTTTTAAGTAAAAATACATTTATCTTTATACATTGGGAGAGAGCACGGTGGGAAGAGAGGCAGGGGTGAGACTGAACAGTGAGAGATAGCGGCCGCCCCCAGCGCTACAGAGCCCGCCCCCATCGTGATGTCACTACCCTCCTGATAGCTTCAGGCTCCCATCTAGTATGTATATATATTTTTCACTCTTGAGTTCTCTTATATAATTGCTTATTATTTGACCAGACTGAACAAAGATTTTTCTTTATAAATGTGTATATTTATTTATTCTTTTCCATTAATCCATTTTTACAAGACAGAAAGTTAACAGTGATAAATCCTTGTTTTTGTTTAAACCTTTACTCTCCAGTGCATTAATAAATTCTTAACTATATGAGACAAATAGTTCTGTTATTTTTTTATATTTAAAATTGACTTTTTTATTTAATAATAATGTAGAGCAAGTAATTATAATAAACTTTCAAATATACTTTATTGATGAAATCTGGTTGAAAGCCATACATAAACCTTCCACAAGATGTCCCCATTAGACTGTGTGTGTGAAACAGGTATGTTCATTCTCATTCAGATCCATCTTCACACTGAACATGGGCATGTAACCATATAAGGGAAAGGGGGCGTGGCCTACACTGCTGACTGCAGCTCATGGGGAAACAATATCAGATTAGCTCAGCATACTGCACAGTTGCTAAGCAATGTCAGAATGTCAGGATCAGTGTAAACTCCTTTCCTTGGCACAAGCTTCTCTGATCTGTCATCTGGATCCACACAGCTCAGATCTCTGTCAACCCCTTCTTTGCTGTTACACTGCTCCCTATAAGCTGCTGGCCATGCCCACACAGCTCGCTATCAGCATGCTGTCTGAAGCTGTAAAATTACCTACACAGCGCTGGCTGACTTTGTCCATGCCTACAGAGTGCTGGCAGATGCTGGCCACGCCCACACAGTGCTGGCAGACACTGGCAATTGCCCACAAAGTGCTGGCAGACACTGGCCATGCCCACACAGCCATAAAATGCAGTTTTTAAATGAGCAGAGAAAAATGTGAGAAAATAAGTCATATAGCACAGAAAAAGCATTATTATAGCTGCTATGTGACCTATCATTAACAACCAGTGCAGTATTTTTTCTTGTCAATGAAATGACATTCACATTCACACATTAAAAAAGTAAAAACCTTATCATTTGCACCCCAGGAAAATTGTTATTGATTCCAATCTCGTGATCTTCCTCTTGCTCACTTGCTGCACATTGCATGTTATCGTACATTCTTTATTACTCCAGGATAGAACATGTCGCCATTTCTTTTACATCGTCCTCCTCTGGTTCACAACTGTTCAGTAAAAGTTTGTCCCAGAAATTCCCTTAATGAACTTAATATTCTACAATGAATGAAGAACCATAAACATCAGAGAGACGGTCTCCATTGTAGGGAATCGGAAGAATATAAAGAAGCGTTCAGGTGACAGTGCACAGCCGTCTGCAAAATACCAGAAACATACAATCATTAATTGCAAACACAATATCACCACACTGAATATCCATATCTAATATATACAGCTGAGTGTATGTATGTACTGTATGGGTGTACTGTGTATGTACTGTATGTATGTATGTACTGTGTATGTGTATGTATGGGTGCACTGTATATGTGTATGTATGGATGTGCTGTGTATGTACTGTATGGGTGTACTGTGTATGTACTGTATGTATGTATGTACTGTGTATGTGTATGTATGGGTGCACTGTATATGTGTATGTATGGGTGTACTGTGTATGTACTGTATGTATGTATGTACTGTGTATGTGTATGTATGGGTGCACTGTATATGTGTATGTATGGATGTGCTGTGTATGTACTGTATCTGTATGTATGTATGGGTGCACTGTGTATGTATGTATGGATGTACTGTGTATGTGTATGTACTGTATGTATGTACTGTGTATGTGTATGTATGGGTGCACTGTACATGTGTATGTATGGATGTACTGTGTATGTGTATGTACTGTATGTATGGATGTACTGTGTATGTACTGTATCTGTATGTATGGGTGCACTGTGTATGTATGTATGTATGGATGGATGGATGTACTGTGCATGTGTATGTACTGTATGTATGTATGTATGTACTGTGTATGTACTGTATCTGTATGTATGGGTGCACTGTGTATGTATGCATGGATGTGTATGTACTGTATGTATGTATGGATGTACTGAGTATGTACTGTATCTGTATGTATGGGTGCACTGTGTCTGTATGCATGGATGTGTATGTACTGTATGTATGTATGGATGTACTGAGTATGTACTGTATCTGTATGTATGGGTGCACTGTGTATGTATGTATGTATGTATGTATGGATGTACTGTGCATGTGTATGTATGGGTGCACTGTACATGTGTATGTATGGATGTACTGTGTATGTGTATGTACTGTATGTATCTATGGATGTACTGAGTATGTACTGTATCTGTATGTATGGGTGCACTGTGTATGTATATATGTATGTATGGATGTACTGTGTTTGTGTATGTATGTGTGTGTGTAAGGCTAGGGTCACATTTCCGTTTTGTTAGCAAAATCCTGATCCGGTTTTGAACTTTAAAAAAGCTCAAAACCGGACCAGGAAACGCTCCTGATAGGAGCCTATGCAAAACACCGGATGGCTTCACAAGCCATCCGGTGGCCGGATCCGGCACTGCTGCCTGCGTTTAAAATCATGCAGGCAGCAGTTTTCGCAGCGTTTGCCGGGACCGCACTGCGGTCACCGGATGGCTCAGGATGTGTAATCCCTGAGCCATCCGGTAACTGCATAGGTTGCGGTTCCCGGCTCAGCAAACCTAGTAAAGATTAAATAGCTGACCTAAATGACTGTTAGAGGTCTGTAGGGGGCTTAGACCCCCCTACAGACCGGCCGCCCACTTCTATAGTGTTCTTCTACAATTTCTTACTGTGCACGGGCGAGGAGCTCGTGCATGTCAGCCAAAGGTGCCCCTACCCCCCCGTATCACTATACAGGGGTGCATACACCCCTCTATTACAATTATGCTTTTATTATGTGTTTTACATAAAGAATTGTCACAATTGTATTGTAAGTATATATTTACATGTTCCGGAGCCAGAGAGCAGGGAATTCCATGGGCGGGGCAGTGTGCAGTAGCCTCCGCCCTCTCCTTCTTGATGGCCGCCCCCTCTGGCCGTAATCCAGTCTTGTGAGGGCGGGCACGTCGTTAAAGGGGCGTGGCTAACTAAGTGCCGCGGTTAGCCACGCCCCTTTAACGACGTGCCCGCCCTCACAAGACTGGATTACGGCCAGAGGGGGCGGCCATCAAGAAGGAGAGGGCGGAGGCTACTGCACACTGCCCCGCCCATGGAATTCCCTGCTCTCTGGCTCCGGAACATGTAAATATATACTTACAATGCAATTGTGACAATTCTTTATGTAAAACACATAATAAAAGCATAATTGTAATAGAGGGGTGTATGCACCCCTGTATAGTGATACGGGGGGGTAGGGGCACCTTTGGCTGACATGCACGAGCTCCTCGCCCGTGCACAGTAAGAAATTGTAGAAGAACACTATAGAAGTGGGCGGCCGGTCTGTAGGGGGTCTAAGCCCCCCTACAGACCTCTAACAGTCATTTAGGTCAGCTATTTAATCTTTACTAGGTTTGCTGAGCCGGGAACCGCAACCTATGCAGTTACCGGATGGCTCAGGGATTACACATCCTGAGCCATCCGGTGACCGCAGTGCGGTATTCAGCACACATTTTTGTAAAAAAATGTGTGTGCTCGGCATTGCGTTCACCGCATCCGGATCCGGATGCGGTGAATGCAATTTAGGTTTTCAATGTGACCCTACCCTATGTGTGTGTATGTCCACTAAAGGAAATTGCACTGTTGCATTTACAATCACAACATTTTGCACAGACACCTCATCTGACTCAGGGAACATCATAGACTATGTTTTGAGGGGAAATGTTATCCCTGCGCTTTACAGTCATTCACCAAAAAAAAATGCTTATACTGTTTGTATTTGTGAGTAAA